>CM039132.1:56552508-56769044 GCA_022036555.1 Microstegium vimineum | reverse complement strand
TCGGGTAACCGTCCATCGGCGTAGCCTTATTGAGATTCCTGAAGTCAATACAAACACGAAGTTTTCCATTTTTCTTATACACAGGAACCACATTAGAAATCCATTCGGCATATCGACATTGCCGAATAAATCTAGCCTTAATTAATTTTGTAATTTCAGCTTTACTGTCGGGTAATACAAGAGGATTGCATCAGTGCGCTGGCTGCCGATGTGGTTGGAAACCAGATTTAATAGGTAACCGATGTTCAACTATTGATCGGTCTAGACTAGGCATCTCTGTATAATTCCAAGCAAAACAATCTTTATATTCCTTTAATAAATCACTTAACTGTTTTTTACATTGGGAATCTAACTTAGCACTAATAAAGGTTGGCCTGGGCCTGCTACCATCGCCGATATCCATCTCTAGTAAGTCATCCGCTGATGTGAACCCCTGCCCAAGTTTTCCGTCATCAGCAAACTGATCCATTAAAACTCTTCTTCAGAACCGACTGCTTGGATCGGTATAATTCGGTAATCGGCAACCTTGAGGAACTCCGTATCCCAAGCTTCACCTGATATGCATTTGGTCTCCTCATAAGTTTTTGATTCTGCCGACGCAACGATTGACAAGGCTTCACTTTGGACAACTTCAATTTTGTCTCCAACCCATTGCACGAGGCTTTGGTGCATTGTGGAAGGGATACAGCAATTAGCGTGGATCCAATCCCTTCCCAGGAGCAAGTTGTAGGCAACTTTGCCATTGATCACGAAAAACGTTGTCGGCAAGGTTTTACTGCCGATGGTTAACTCAACGCACACTGCTCCCTTAGCTGGTGACGCATTGCCTTCAAAATCTTTAAGCATCATGTCTGTCTTGGCTAAGTCCTGATCACCTTTCCCAAGCTTCCTAAACATGACGTACAGCATTATATTGACTGCCGCTCCACCATTTACCAGCATCTTTGATACAGGTTTCCCATCAACTTTGCCTTTGACAAACAGGGCCCTTAAATATTGTCTTTCATCATCGGCAGGCTTTTCAAAGATAGCTGTCATCGGGTCCAGCACTAACTGCGCCATCTCAGCAGCTTCTTCCTCAGGTAGACGCCATGAATTCTATCGGCAATGTAACAACCATATTGACCTCTGCCGATGGATCCCTATCCTTGCGTTTCGGCCTCCACTGCTTGACTGGAGATTTCTCCCATGAAGGACTTTCACCGTGATACAGATCTCTTTGGCGTTCACGCTGGACCCTCCTTCTCTGAGTCTTCGTCAGACCCTTGGGGCACCATTGAGGAAGCTTAGTTTTCCAAACAGCCTGGTACTGTTTCTCATCGCTCGTGTTTGCACCACCCCTTATGTTTGGATCCCTAGAGAATATCTCTTCATCGGGCACTCTTGCATTAGCCATCTCTTCAAGTTTTTCTTGACGGCCATGCCTGCCAAGCCTGTCATGTACACTGAGCTTGCCCCCCAGCCGATCATGCACTGATCCCTTTTCTCTGATCGGCCTGTCATAGCTTGATGTCTGATCGTCAAAGCAGGGCTTCTTTTCTGACCGATCAGCAAGACAGTACCCGTTGCACTCAGGGCAATTATCGGCAGTGGGTAGCTTGATGCCTTCTTCCCAGCAATGAACAAAGAAGGGGCACCTCCAATGATCTTTATGCGGATGCCACTCTTGGTGCCTTTCTTCCTCCTGCTGCCGATATTGCTCCTCTTGCACGCCCCAATATTCTTGTCGTGGCTACCTGTGCGTGATTACAACGCCATATGGTGCATGTCTCTGAGGCCTCCTGGCGCTACTGCTCTTAATGGTAATTCTCTTGCCCTTTCTAATTAATACATTATTTAATGCATAATTAACCGTATCTTGTACTTTACCAGGATCGGCGTAGAAAGTAGTCTGTCGTGGCGACGGCGGATCCTGCTTCTGTACTGCTTCGCCGATCCCGTTCAGGCTGAAGGATCTAAGATATAAGCGCTTGTACTCCTCCATTGCCTGCTCCAGAGCCTGTTTCTGATGACCTGTCAGATCTGCTATGGAGACTTCAAGAGCACTCCTTGGATTGCTCATGATAGATATATAATTTATATAATCAGGTCCCACCGGGTGTGCCAAAAGAGGTGTTGACACAAAAAGCGTCAGGATCTGTGAACACCTCGGGCTATTACCCAAAGCTCGGTATTCCGGAGGCGTACCAGTTGATTTGACCAATCAATCGACAAGGATGATAACTAGAACAAACTGAACGAGACGACAGCGATGCGCCCGGACGTCAAGGCTCAGATTGATCAAGGATAACTAGAGCAGAGCTGAACGAGGCAAACAGCGATGCGCCCGGAATGCCAAAGCTCAGAGGTACTCCCACGCGGAACTTGCAAGGGTTTGACGGAGATCAAGATGATGCAGCCCGTCGAGATTTCCCGATGCCGATGGAGAACGGCCGCTGACCAGTCAAGCCTTAGGTCATTTGACACGTGCTGAAAAACGGTGTCAACACATGCCCCCCAGTTTCGGGATGTATAATACTTTACGTGCCGAAATTCTCTCCACTGTAACCGTTGTTGTAGCCGTTGCTGTAGCCGTTACCTCCGAGATAGATGTACGGTTTCCTCGATCCCCGCGTGTGGGACTGCAATTTAATAATAAAATCCCCCGATTGTAGCACAAACAGTTGCAGACCACCTCGATCACCGTGCGTATCTACCGCGGGCCTCTCCACATTCTTGCACAATGTGAAACAGAACCCCAAAATTCCCCTGAGTAGGCTTATAAAAGTTACCGGGGTCCACACTACTTTTCACCCCCTTGCCTTCGTCTTCATCCTCCAGCCGCTCTGAAGAACACGAACTCGAGCAACAGTACTCTTCCGCAACCCAAGGATGAACTGCAAGCACTCCCTCGACTCCGATGGCAATCCAAGTTGACATCCCCAAGGTGAGACCTATTTTCTTCCTAATCCAGCCTTCTGCTAGTACTTCTCTCACACAAATCTGGATTTATCCCCGTTCCTTTTCTGATCTTTCCTCTTCTTTCCTTCAAACTCTAGGAGCTGTACAACAAGGTAGTGATCCCACTTACTGGTTCCACCTTTAGTTGTTTAGGCCCCATGGGCAATCCAGATCCCAACTACATAATCAACGCAGAAACCAACCGAATCCCCTTCAGATCTGAATGTTTCGGTTTAGGACTGTGGAAGGATGCCTTCCGATCATGGCCCAAGCCCACTAAAGGGTGGAAAAATTGGTACCTCAGGGTTGTTAGGGCGCAGCAAATTTATTGGCAAGAACACCATTTGGACCAATGCATCCGGCTTTCCATTGCCGATATAGAAAGAAACGAGAACATGCTGATAGCTACCTCCTATTTCTGGTCGGACACCATGAACGCCTTCCTGTTCCGACACGGACCAGCCACCCCAATGGTTGCCGATGTCCATATGCTGACCGGTCTGGACGTGTCCTCTGCCGATACCTTCACTTTGTTCAATAGGAAAGCTGAGTACAAAGTGAACACTCGGAACATCGGCGGCTGGACAGGTTATATTCAGGAATACCAGAAGACAGGATCGGTAAACCAGAGGGAGCATGCCACCTTCTTGAACATGTGGCTGGACATGTTCATTTTTTGCGGTAGGGCAGTTGGACCCACGACCATGTATCTTCCAGCAACTGAGTTGCTTGCCGATGGGACAAGACTTCCCCTGGGCAGATATCTTCTAGGATCGGTATATCGTCTTCTCCATCAAGTATCCCAGAAGTTACTGCTAGGTGAACACATCGGCAACCTTGGAGGTCCCTGGTGGTTTATCAATATTTGGCTGAACGCACAGATGCAGAAAGCGCTCCAGCTTGACTTGTTCGCTCAACGTTTCCCGAGAGACATACCAGAAGACCATCAGTGTGGGGAGGATGAATCGGCAACTCGCCCTCCACTCAACTTCGGAGAGGCCATTATAGTGCTACCAGGGACCGATGCCGATGCGGAGCAGTTTGGTCTATTTTTTCAAAAGTTTTACAATGGAATTCCTGCCACAGAACGGCTCTGGTGGCCATATGCCGATGAAGACAACCAACTCCCATTGCTATTCAACCTTATCATCGGCAATATTTTATTTTTATATAACTTGTATTGAATACTTTCAGACCATGAGGTCATCGGCAACTGCTCCAAGCAGACAAGCACCTCCAAGTTCGGTTGCCGATGCCCCCCAGTCCTCATCAAAACGGGCTGGATCTCCTTCTGCTACGCCGAGGAAGAAGAGGCGCTTGAGGCTGGCTAGCCCATCTTCATCATCGGCACAAGTCGCACCACCAACTGTCGGTGCGTCGTCAGCAGAAACTCCATCGGCTCCCATCCCAGATCAGCCGATGGACGACGTCCCTGATCAAGGGCCAGCTCCATCCGCCATAGCAGCGGAAGCGGCACCAGTATCGGCACCGTCGACTGACTTCCCCGATGAGGAGACAACACCCGCCGTAGCAGCGATGGCAGCATCGGCATCGGCACCGTCAGCCGAAATTCCTGATGAAGGAACACCTGCCAGGACAGCGGAAGCAGCATTGGCATCGGCACCATCAGCCGAAGTCCCCGATGAAGAAACACCCACAACAGCAGCAGAGGTGGCATCAGCATCGGCATCGGCCGAAGCTCTTGACGAGAGAGCAGCGTCGCCGCCACAAGAGCCAGGCACCACATCGGAAGCGACGCCAACAACAACGTCACCAGCACCGACAGCGCCAAGTGCATCCCCGAAGGGAGTTCCTTTATCGGCAACTGCCGCCACTCTTCAGGATGAAGCTGGACCATCCACCATGCCGAGCCCTAGGCAAGAGATTCACTTCAAGATGGTAAGTTAATCACTTAAAAATTCTAGTATAATCTTTCGATCGGCATATTTTAACCCTTCTGTTTTCAGGCCCAAGATTCTCCAGATAGTCTTTTCTCCTTCAGCCTCAACCCGCAGGATGAAGATGGACGCCAAGGCCCCCTCCAAGAAGACAGCCTGTTTTCCTTCTCAGTCGACATACCCGATGACAATGGGAGGAAGAGAGCTCTGTCCCAGCTCTATCGGCAGAGATTAAGGTCAAGCTTGAGGCACTGCTTTCCTTGCTGCTACAAGACACATCCCAGCTCGTTCAAGACTCATCAGCAGCAAAGGTTGCTTTCAAGGATATCCAAGGTCATCTCCCTGCTGATATAGCAGAAACCCTCCTCCAGGCAACCTTCCTTGACATCAAACAAATCCAGTACCAGAGACTCTCCCGTCGCATTGCCGATAGGGCTGTCCAATCTAAGAGTGAGGAAGAGAAACTCAAATTCAAAAATATTGCCGATGAAAAGCACCAGGGTATCGGCCAAGCAGAAGTCTCCATCAACGGTCTCGACCAAGAAATCACCCGGCTATCGGCCAAGAAAGAAGAGCTGTTGGCCGAGTTACAAAAGGTTGAGGAGGACCTGACTGCAGCCAACCAGCAGAGAACCCGATTATCCAATACCATCAGGGTTTTGCGGCAAGAGAGGGACCAGAATGCTCGGCAGGCCATCTTGTGGAAGAAGAAGATCAAGCCAGTCGAGGGTTCTGCCGATGCCGACGCCAAGGAGATGGACGAGATAGAACAGATTCGCCTGCGCGCGATATCAGCCATTCACTCCTTGCTGTAATCCATTCGCCGTATCGGCAAAAATGTAACTCCGATACTTAATTCTGGGACTTGTAATATAACGTTTACATGTTTTTACCGATGTATTATAATTTTTCTTTTCATCGGCATCCAAACGAGCACGCCATACGTCAACTCCTTCGAGAGTTTCTGGAATGTATGCATTGCTGGAGGCAGACTGTCTTATCCGATAAGAACTTGATTAGTAAACCACTTCCAGGCCTAAAATTCAATCCCAATCGGTAAAATCAATCTCTGCGCCAGAGTACCATCGGCAAACTCGTTCACCCAGTCATCGGCAATCATCACCGACACCATAACTCATCGAACCGGCTAAAATCCCGAATAATCCAAATTTTTAAATAGACCCTGGTATTTAGCCCGATCGTAGCAATAATCGTCAACTTCCATCGGATCAAAATTAGGACGATGCCAATATACCCACCAAAGAGTATGAGGAGTAACTCCCAGAAGCGTGCACCATATACCTAATTATTGCACGTAAGCACAGCAGTCACTTACAACCATCTTCCTCTGGCAGTTAACGAATTCATCGGTGGCATGGCGTTTCAAACCATCGGTAGGTGCCCCCAAGTATAATAATTGAAATCACCAGTTTGCCGAGTGCGGCTCCCAAGCCAATAAGTCCAAGATTGACCCCGATTAGACCATCGGCAAAATATTGCCATCTGCCGACGGATCTCCATCCTTGTGCTTTGGCCTCCACTGCTTTCCCCTCGAAGGAACTTCAGTGTTATATAGATTGTTTCGGTGCTCACGCTAAATTCTTCTTTTCTGGGTCCTTGTTAGACCCTTAGGGCACCACTGAGGGAGTTTGGTTTTCTAGACAGGAGGGTGCTGCCTTTCATTACTTACATCGGCACTTCTTCCAATGTTTGAATTTTTGGAGAGCACCTCCTCATCGGGTGTTCCTGTCTTAGTCTGCTCCTTGTTCTCCTCTTGATCGACCTGCCCGCCAAGCCTGCTATAGGCACTAAGCTTGCCCCCCAGCCGGTCATATACTGATCTCTTCTCTCTGAGCGGCTTGGCGTACCTGGATGCCCGATCATCAAAACAAGGTTCCCTACCTGACCGATCGGCAGTGTGATACCCGTTGCATTCCGGACAGTCATCGGTAGTAGGTAGCTTAATACCCTCTTCCCAACAGTAAACGAAGAAGGGACACCTCCAATGATTTTTCCGACGAAGCCACTCCCGATGTTTTTCTTATTCCTGCTGATATCGCTCATCTCGTGATTGCCGATAGTTCCGCCTTGGTAGCTTGTGCGTGATTACCATACCAGGAGCCCTGCCGACACAGCCACCTTTATCGGCAATTCTCTTGTCTTTCCTGTCATCGGCAAACTTTTCGACGTCGCGCTCAGCCACTTGATGATCGGGATCTACCGATGCACTCTTTCTAGCAGCATCCGATGTCAGCACCTTAGTCTTTCCACTAGTTTCCACCATATTATTTGGAAATGGGCGCTGATCAGTTTCCATCGGTTTCTGGACTTTAGAATTTTCAAATTTGATTCGTCCAGAGTCAATCTCTGACTGCAACTGCTGCCTGAACACTTTGCAGTCGTCGGTACTGTGAGAGGTTGTATGGTGCCACTTGCAGTACCTGGTCTTCTTGAGTTCTTCGGCCGATGGAATTACTTGATTAGGGGCTAGCTCAATTCGCCCTTCCTGAAGCAATAAGTCAAATATCCCATCGGCCTTCGTGACATCGAAGGTGAACTTTCCAGTCCTTTCCCGGTCGAGTGCACAAGGTATCGGCTCCTCATCATTCACCCACTCAACAGTGTCGATGTTCGCTGCCTCGTCTGATTCATAGTCCCCCTGTCCAACGAAGAGCACTTTGGCGCCCCAAGTCTTCTTGGGCTCGAACGATCCAACATCCTGACCGGACTCTGTGATATCAAAGGTGAAACTCTCCAACTCAGCATCGCTGATACTTGGTTCTCCGTCCGAGTCTGAGTCTCCTATTCTCTTGGTTAAAGGCACCTCCATGTTCTGATCTTGCCGATGTACAGACTCATTAACCAGTGGAGCAGGTCTATGGACCTCTTCATGTCTCTGTGATGAATAAGCCGGAGCAATCGTTATACCTGCAGCGTCAGTCCGTTGAACATTGAGCGTTGGTTGATTGACCGATGGGCCACCCTGGACATCCACTAGTCGATGTACTTCATATCCCTGTGGCGAGCAAATCGGGGCAACCGATACATCAGTAGCACCAACCTGTTGAATATTGTGCATCGGTTGATTAACCGATGAGCAATTCTGGATGCCTGCCGGCTGAGCATGCTGATCTATCTCTCCGGGGCTCGACGTCCAAGCACTTGGGATGATTGGCGCGTGCACAGCACTAGTCATGATAACATCATGCATCGGTTGTGTCGCCGATGAGTAATTTTGCACCGTTGCTAGCTTGTGCTATGGCGTTGTATTCATCGGTTGTTGTACCGATGTTCCATTGTACACTCTTTCCTGCGAGTATGGCAGTGTAGTACTTATCGGTTGATGTACCGATACTTCACTCGGAAGACTCGCTGGGTGCCACGGAACTCCTGCCACTTGGCGTTCAGGTTGTACAACTCGTTGCTGAATCGGTAATTGGTCGATCCAACCTGCATTAGGCATCATCGGCACAGGACTTACCGATGGTTGATAACTAGCTGACTCTTGCAGCCCTTGTACACTCGGATGGTAGCCTCGACTTGCGGGTGCCACAGGCTGAGCAGCTATTGCCGATACAGACTGATTGACACTCGGCATGCTTTGTTACATCGGCCAGAAATTTGTTGATGGCTGATAGCTAATTGATTCTTGCAACTCTTGTATCCTGGGACGACAGCTCTGATTTGTAGCCACCGTAGGTTGAGCAGCCATGGCCGATGCAGGCTGACTAACACTCAACATGCCTTGTTGCATCGGCCAAGAATTTACCGATATAGACTGATTAGCTATTGGCACGTGTTGTCGCATCGGCCAAGCATTTGCCGATAGTTGATAATCGGTTGATGCTTGTTTTTGTTGTACCCTTGGATGATCGCTTGGACTCACGGGTACCACAACTTGGGTAGTTATTGTCGATATAGATTGACTGACAATCGGCGTACCTTGTTGCATCGGCCAAGAAGTTGCCGATGGCTGATAACCAGCTGATGCCTGTCGTCCCTGTGGCGCCGGATAATTAACAGCATAGCTACTTTGATTAGTAGGTATTCCAGTTTGAAGAACCATTGCCGCCATGGGTTGACTTGCAACTGCTGGACCTTGTTGTGTCAGCAAGTGATTTGCCGATGGTTGGGTGTACGTTTGCGGATTCCCGTATCCCCAGCAATGGGCTGAAGCTGGTTGATCCTGGATCACCGGTCCAGACATCGTTGAAGCCACCAGATTGGTGTTCACCTGAGTAGTGCTTGTTGGGCTTAACCTTGGTGGCGCGATCTCATCGGCAGATCGGCTCATAATTGGTGTAAACACCCTTGGAGCCACCGACGGAGTCGCAGCTGGTGCCGATCCGATCTGACGATACTCCGGACCAACATGATATGGTGCCTGTCCCTTGAAAGCTTGCTTAACAGCATTGCATACGGTATCGAACAACACATTGGATTGGCTAATTAATACATTATTTAATGCATAATTAACCGTATCTTGTACTTTACCAGGATCGGCGTAGAAAGTAGTCTGTCGTGGCGACGGCGGATCCTGCTTCTGTACTGCTTCGCCGATCCCGTTCAGGCTGAAGGATCTAAGATATAAGCGCTTGTACTCCTCCATTGCCTGCTCCAGAGCCTGTTTCTGATGACCTGTCAGATCTGCTATGGAGACTTCAAGAGCACTCCTTGGATTGCTCATGATAGATATATAATTTATATAATCAGGTCCCACCGGGTGTGCCAAAAGAGGTGTTGACACAAAAAGCGTCAGGATCTGTGAACACCTCGGGCTATTACCCAAAGCTCGGTATTCCGGAGGCGTACCAGTTGATTTGACCAATCAATCGACAAGGATGATAACTAGAACAAACTGAACGAGACGACAGCGATGCGCCCGGACGTCAAGGCTCAGATTGATCAAGGATAACTAGAGCAGAGCTGAACGAGGCAAACAGCGATGCGCCCGGAATGCCAAAGCTCAGAGGTACTCCCACGCGGAACTTGCAAGGGTTTGACGGAGATCAAGATGATGCAGCCCGTTGAAGCTTGAAAAACTCGTTGATAAGCTAAAACTAATGCAAAAAGGGTAAACTGCGATAAAAAGTAGAATAAGATAAAATTGGTTTGTTTTTTATTGAATTGATTGTCTTCTCCATGGCCCTCGGGCACATATTTATACTCCTGCATGGAGAGTTGTACAAGGACGCGACTCATATCCTTCCTAAAACAAACTCCTATTTTTAAGGAAACTGACTCGCGCAGGAGTCGGATCTAAAATAATATTTATTCCCCTAAACAAACACGCCTATTTTAAAGGAAGATAAACGACCCATGCAAGAGTCAGACTCAAACTACTATAATAATACTGGTACAAGACACCAGTTTCCTTATACTTCTTTTTGATGGAAACTTTCCATCGGCAGACCCCTTCAATCCGCACCTTCCTTCTTTGACCACCAGTAGCCTTCCGCTGACATCAAATGCTAAGCTATGACGTGCTCATCGGCACCCCATGTCCATCGGCATCGGAAATACTCCCCGATCGGCGACCTATCGGCAATTGGCAATGACCTTTCATCGGCAATCGGCAATGACTCTTCATCGGCTATCGGCAATGTCTCCTTGTCGGTAATCGATAATGCCTCCTCGTCAGCAACCAGCATCAGTAAAACTTCACCGATTAACCTTTGTTGGCAAGAACCATCCAGTTTCCATCGGCAGCACACTTAGTCTTCCCGCAGTACTCCATCGGCAATACCGGCTCAAGATTTCCCGATGCCGATGGAGAACGGCCGCTGACCAGTCAAGCCTTAGTTCATTTGACACGTGCTGAAAAACGGTGTCAACACTAAGTTTTTCTAGGTTCGAAAGCTTTAATGTCTTGATCAGCAATTCTCTGCACGAGATGGCTCAAACTTTCAAACTCTTGATATGCATATTTGTCCTTGATGTGTGGCAGTAATCCCTGGAAGGCCAAATCTACCAACTGCCGATCATCAAGCACCAAGTTGTAGCACTTGTTCTTTACGTCTCGCAGCCTTTGGATGAAGCTTTCTACCGATTCATCATTACGCTGCCTCAATTTGACCAAATCGGTAATCTTCTTCTCATGTACGTCAGCAAAGAAGTATTTGTGAAACTGCTTCTCTAGATCGGCCCAAGTGATCACAGAATTTGGAGGCAGTGAAATGAACCATGTAAATGTCGATCCAGATAATGATGACGAGAACAATCTCACCCTCAGTTCATCCCTGTTGGCTGCTTCTCCACATTGGATAATGAAGCAGTTGATGTGCTCCATTGTTGAAGTGTCATCTTGGCCAGAAACCTTTGTGAAATCTGGCACCTTGTACCAATTTGGGAGTGGAATCAAATCATATGCCGGAGGGTACGGCGTCCGATAAGAGTATTTATTAACCTTAGGCTTGATGTTGAATTGTTCTTTCATCACTTCGGCGATCTTATCGGTCCAATATGTGTCTTGATCTTGCCAATGCACTGGCTGGATGTTGATTGGCTGAGTTGGTTGATACGCCTCCTCATGTCTTTATGGCAAGTAAGCCAGAACGATTGGCACAGGCGCAGCACCAGCTCGCTGAATATTATGCATCGGCTAATTTGTCGATGGACTACTTTGAACGCCCATGCCTCATTCTGAGCGTTCGCCGGGTACTGTGGCAAGGTAAGATTTACCGGCTGGCATGCCGAGGCATCATTATGGAGACCCGATGGTAAGTGGCATTGTTGAACTCCTGCTACCTGACATCCAGGTTGTACCACCTGTTGTTGAATCGGTGCTTGACCAGTCCATCTAGGATTACAAATCATCGGCATGTAATTCGCCGATAGCTGATAGCTAACCGGCGCCTGTCGGTCCTGTACCCTGGAGTAGTCAACAAATTGGCCACCTTGGTGTGCTGCCACCACCATGGGCTGACTTACAGTTGCCATGTCTTGATCCATCGGCAAAGAACTTGCCGATGGTTGCGCATAAGGCACTTTGGGTATCGCCATCTGAAGATTTCTTGACGGCAACTGCACGGTTGGAGAGGATGTAGCATAATGTGTCATTGGGATCATCGGTTGTGCAGGTATTGCCGATGCCATGGGGACCTTCCACGCTGCATTGTTATCTTGGATCGATCTAGAGTCAGCAGATGGACTTGTAGGCATACCGTATCCCCACCAGTTGGCGGGAGTTGGTTGAATCTTCATTGCAGGTCCTGACATCGCCGATGCCACCAGATCTATGTTCAATCGAGTGATTCTTACAGGTCTCGATCTTGGCGGCGTAACCACATCAGCAGATGGATTCACAGGTTGGGAAGACGCCGTTGGAACCGCCGATGGAGTTGTACTAGATGCCGATCCAGGTTGATGATACGCTGGACCAACATACTGGGGTGTCTGTCCTTCTTTGAAAGATTGCATAATAGCATTGTATACAGTGTTGGACAACACATTGGAGTGGCTAATTAATGCATGATTTAGTGTAGAATTAACCATCTCTTGTAATTTACCAGGATTGGCGTCGAAAGTGACTTGTCGTGGCAACGGTGGATCTTGCTTCTGGATAGCTTCGCCGCTCCTGTTTAGGCTGAAGGACTTCAGATATAACTGTTTGTACACCTCCATAGCCCGCTCCATAGCTTGCTTTTGATCATCTTTCAGATCTGCTTCGGAGACTTCAATGATATTGCTCGGACTGACATCAACAGTATTGTCCATAAGCTTGTAATGGGTTAAACCATGGCCAAAAGATGTGTTATTGGTCCCACTGGGTGTGCCAAAAGACATGTTGACGCAAAAATCCATCAAATTTGTGAACACGTCGGGCTTATACCCAAATCCGATATCCGAGGTGTGTCAGTCGATTTGACCAGTTAATCGACAAGGACGATAACTAGAACAAAGTCAAACAAGACGATGGCGATGTGCCCGGACATCAAGGCTCTGATTGCTCAAAACGCGGAACTTGCAAAGTTGACGGAGATCTTGTAGATGCAGCCCGTCGAAACTTCGTAAGAACTCATGAATAAACTAGAACTAATGCGACAAAAGTAGATTTGCTGGAAAAGTAGATAAAAGTAATTGACTTGTTTGATTGATTGTGTTCTCTCTTTTTTACACCACCCCTCGGTACATATTTATACCCCGGCAGGAGGAGTTGTAAACAGACACGACTCATATCTTTCTAAACAAAATTCCTATTTTTAAGGAAATAAACGACTCGTGCAAGAGTCAGACTCAAACTATAATAATAATACTGGCATAAAATCACCAGTTTCCATATCCGTCTTCCTTACGATGAAACCTTCCATCGGCAGACTTCTTCCAATCTGCAACCCTCTTCTATTGCCATTGGCAGCTTTCTGCTGACGTCAGCCATGTCATCCTGCATCCATCGGCAATACCTTCCTATCGGCAACACCCTTCTGCCTTCATCGGCAACACCTTCCTATTGGCAAGTAGCCTTCTTTTTTCCTTGATGTTTCTTTAATCAAAATCACCATCGGCAATCTCCTCTGCTTCCATCCGTAATCTATCTGGTAGTATATTGATGCCGATAGGGAACAGTGACCATCTCCTTGCCGATCAGCGCACTCAGTTCATATTGACACGTACCAAAAACGGTGTCAACAACGACATACACGCAGGAGACTGCGGTCACCACGTGGCCCCGCGCATGATCATGGGCAAGGAATTCCGACAAGGCTTCTACTAGCCAACGGACGTCGCCGACGCCACGGAGGTAGTACCCGCCTATGAGGGATGCCAATTCTACACTAAGAAAACCCACCTGCCCGCACAGGCACTCCAAACCATCCCCATTACGTGGTCATTCGTAGTCTGGGGCTTGGACTTGGTAGGACCATTGAGCAGGGCACCCGGGGGCTTCGACCACTTACTCGTCGTTGTCAACAAGTTCTCAAAGTGGATCAAAGCATGCCCCATTGCCCAGATCAGGTCGGAGCAGGCAGTCCTGTTCTTTACCAATATAATTTATCGGTTCGGGGTCCCCAACACGATCATCACCGATAACAAGACCCAGTTCACCGGCAAAAAATTCCTGGAATTTTGCGACAGGAACCACATCCGCGTGGACTCGGCAGCCGTAGCGCACCCCCAGATGAATGGGTAGGTCGAGCGCGCCAACGTAATGATCCTGCATGGGCTAAAGCCAAGAATTTTTTACTGGCTTAAAAAGTTCGGGGGTGCTAGGTCACGAAACTCTCGGTCGTCCTCTGGAGCTTGTGAACTACGTAGGGCAGAGCCACTAGTTTCTCCCTGTTTTTCATGCTCTACGGGGCAGTGGTCGTGCTCCCGACTGACTTGGAGTACGGCTCACCACGGGTGAAGGCCTACGACGAAAACGGCAACCAGGCGAGAGTGGAAGACGTCGTGGACCAGCTAGACGAGGCAAGAGACATCACCCTCCTACATTTGGCAAAGTACCAGCAATCCCTAAGAAGGTATCACGGCCGTCGTGTCTGAGAACGCGCGTTCAACGTCGGCAACCTGGTGCTTCGGCTCAAGCAGAGCAACAAGGGAAAGCACAAGCTCACGCCGCCCAGGAAGCTACAAGATCGCCACCGTGGGGCTAGACAGCCAAGTCTTCTCCAACGCCTAGAACATCAAACAACTACGTCGCTTCTACCCTTAGTAGATTACTTCGAACTTTGTACATATGCATGTAATCTTCTAGCGAAAGATCCGAGGAATGAAATAAGAGAACTCACGGACTAGTCGCTTAGCAAGGTGCACTCCCGGCTCGAGTCAGAGCACACCTCGCTCAGGGGCTGGAAAGGGGGGAACCCCTTGACTTTTTTTTCCAAAAATCTTTTACGCAAAACTCCCTCCCAAGCGAGGTTGAAGTCGTCACGACGTCATCCCCGCTTGGGATGAGACAAAAAAAACCCGCGGCTTTGCCTTTTAAACGAAAACCACGTCTCTCCCAGCCAAAAGAAACGATCCCACCGGGCCGTGGAAACGGGGCGCAAGGCACTCCGGCTCCTCGGAGCCAAGTACCTCCACCCGGCTGCCCACCCGAGCGAATCAAATCTTTCCGGGAAAGACCAGGCAAGTAAGGTAAAAACGGCAAAAGCGCGACGCCAAGAAGAAAATAAACTTAAAACAAGCTCAAAAGGAGCAATCCAAATTGTTCGAAGCCCTCCAGGGTGCATAGTAGCAAAAGATAATTTAAGTATTTTCTTACAAGGGCTATCTGCCCTAACCAGTAACCACGTAGGGTCACTCCTCCGGCGGCGGAAGGATCTCGGACTCGAGCTTGGTGGCCAACACCGTCGCCGGCTCCTCCGCATCAGCTTCAACCTGGTCGAGCAAATCCTCTGGGGCATCCTGGGGGTAGCCTTCGCTGACCAGGGACAGGCTCAGGACGTCGTAAAGGCAAGCGGCGATGGCCATCGTACAGTGGACGCCGATGCGCAGGGCCTCTCGGATCATAGCCTGACCTCGCTCATAGAGTAGGCCAACGCGGTTCCTAGCCTCGGTAGGTCCGGCCCCCACGTTCGGCACTCCAAAGATGGCGCATACGCCCTCCACGGCCTCGCGCAGCACCTGTGACTGCTGCGCGCCAACCTGCAGCTCTGGAGTAGGAAGAAGGGCGTCAACCTCCAACCCGATCATAGGTCCACAAAATCAGACAAACAAAGGAGGACAGCGTACCTTCATTCTCGAATCTGCGTGGTGACCGTAGTCAACTCACCGACCTGATTGGAGAATTCTCGAATCCTCTGATCGGGGTCAACGCTACGGTCGCGCTCCCTGCGCGACAGATCCTGGTAGTCGTCCATGGCCTCGTCACGCTCACGGTGATTGATGTCGCATTGGAATCGCATGACGTTGCGCTCCTCCTCCATGGACGCCAGCAATGAGGTAGCCCTCCGCTGTTCCCAGGCCTCGGTGTCACGCTCGACAGTCAAGCCTTCGACCTTGACTTGACACGCCGCACGCTCGGCCTCTAGAGCCTTGCGGGCACCCACAGCTTTGGTGCATGCCTCATTATGCTCCTGGGTGATCCTCTCGATGTCGGTGGCGCTCCTTCGCGCCCACGCCTAGGCGCCCTCCAGCTTCAGCTCCAAGACACCCAGCAGTTCCTCTAGCTCCACCACACGGAGACGCACGGCGGCAAGCTCCTCGGCCACGACGGTTTCTCTGGTAGGCTCGCCCGAGCCAGGGACCCATCGGCCAACCTCGCAACAGAGGAACTCGGACTTGCCGGCGCTCGTCACCATCAGAATCTGCACGGCATAAGAGCATCAAAAACTCGACAACAAAAACAAATGGCGAACCCGTGCGCTAAAGGTCCCTCACATTGCCATGATGCGAGAGGTTGTCCGAAAGCACCGCAACCGCCCTCTGGATCAGCTCCACCCCACGCACGACCAGGTGCTCATGCTCCCGAAGGAATCCCTCCACGTGGTTCCAGTGGTGGGCCTCACGATGATCGTCAAGCACGAACATCGGCATCCCCGGGTTCTCCCAGTCAAGCCAGGTGATCCTCCCCCCTGCCCAAAGGAACGGGGGTCAGAGCGTTATCTACGCAAGGCCTGGCGGAAGGCGTCATCGGACCCCGCTCCGGCGCCGGCCACCTTCCCCGGCGCAGCTACGCTGGACGAGGGAAGAATGGCCTTCGCCGTATGAGCAGCCGCCAGCTCCTCTTCGGTGAACGCTTGGGGGGCCGCCGCGACACAGGGCAACATGTCCGGGGGCGGGAGGCTACCTGCAGCCACCCCCACGCTTGCCCCGGTCGCCACCACCTCGTCCTCGAGCGCCACGATCGGGGGGGCCACGACAGCACCCATGGCCACAGTGTCACCACTGTCAGCCTCACCTGCCGCGGTCGTCATCGCGGCATCCTCGGAGGTCGTGGCCGGCGGGTCCGAGGCAATGTCCATGGCCACGACGCCGCCCTGCTCAGTTTCCTCCCCCAAGTCGTCAACGACTATCACCTCCGGAGGGGAGGACGGCGGAACAGGCACGGGCTCCGCGGTGGTCATGACAAGGGGCACCACGATGGACCCCTCGACGGCCGGACCTGCCATGACGCCCGCAGCATCGCCTGTCATGGCACCGGCCAGGGCCGCCTCTCCCACGGCCGACACAGCCGCAGTAACAATCGCCGGATTGGGGGAAAGAGGCACGCCCCCCTGTCCCGAGCCGGTGAACGGCACTCCTCGGCGCAGTCTCTTCTAGCCCGCGTGGGAGGAGCCCTAGGACCCGACGAAGCTGAAAACCATGATGCAGTGGTAAAGACACAAGGGATCCCCCCTGACCGAAAGCACAAGGGAAGGCGTCAAAAATCAAAAACTTACCACGGGGAGAAGATGCGGTTGCGCTTCCGCTGTGGCTCCCCCTCACCACGACCGTCGGGCCACCGTTGAGTCCCCCGACATCGCTCCCCTCGAACGGGGCGGGGCGGGGGGTGACTGTTGGCACAAGTTATGACCAATCTTTCTATACTTAAAATGATGCCACCAACCTTCGGATCAGGGATAAAACAAACACATCATGAGCATAGTTTATCAAATAACTAGTTCCACATGTCCATGAGTGTTTGAATGCAGGGATGAAGAAATGGAGCAAAGGAGAGCCGATGGGGCCCACATAGGGGGTTGGCCGACCACCCTATGGGCCCACCTGGCTCTCCCCTCTCGGCCATGATCCAAGAGAGGCACTCAAGAGTGATTTCCAACCACTGGATCACTCTGTGCTTTCTCTCAACGGCTCACAAGCAAAGCACAAGGATTCATGGACCCACACCAAGGAGATTAACATGAAAACCACCACAGAAACAACAACCAACACCTATGACGAGTGGGACCAGCACTAGGGAGCAGGAGGTGGGCCAGTGACCTCCAAGGGGGGTCGGCCGACCATCAACAAGGCCCACCTGGCCCTCAAGCACCCCTGATCAGTGGGGCCACACCCTGGAGGCTAGAGGAGGGCCCACTGACCATAGGGGGGTCGGCCGACCACCCCCCTTGGTTGGTTGGCCTCTCCCAACCGCCATACCTCTTCCCCACGTGTTGGATCACCACCATCCATCCAATGACGGTTCCAAGGTTGGATGGATCCAACGGTGGACGATGGGAGGCCCTGGATCGCTGACGTGGCGATGGAGTAGCCCCTACTCCACCTCCCACTATAAATAGAGGGTCACTCCCCCCTCTCTAGATATGGTGAAGAAGCCTACAAGCTCTATTCCTTAGATTGTTCTAGGAGTTAGTCTAGAGTGGGAGTTAGAGTTGAGTCGAGCTTGCTCGGGATTTCCGGAGTAGTCTTCTGGGAAGTCTAGTATAGCTCTTGTATCTTTCCTTATTTTTAGACTTTATCTTTATTAATATATTATCTTTTCTCTCTACTTTACTTAGTATTTACTTTGCGCATTACTATACTAGATATAGTATTGTTATATGCTTTTTCTCTTTAATAGCCTTTACATTTATAGTTTGTGATCCTTGTGACCTTTCATGTATGCGATCATTGCCTGTCATAGGGTGCTTTGATTATTGATCGTAGTCAAAGTAATGAGTTGTGTGTAAGCGTGGTGCTTATACATTATCTTATCCTTGGTTACCGCTTGCTGCACGGATTGTTTGTGGTAGCTAGCAAGAAGTGACAGCCTTGTCTAGCCGTTGTATTCCACCACGTGTTGTCTAGGCAAGTTCTTAAAAGGTAAGGCCCCCGTAAGAAGAGGGCGCGGTCCGGTAGGAGTTTTGTCCTCCTACTGATGTATCCCCTTGCCTAGCATACTTGTATTGAGGAGGCAAACTATAGTGTTTAGTCTAGTTAATTAGCTAAGTATATTGAAGTAGAGTGAATTGCATAAGCGTCCCTTGTACTCTTCTCGTTGTCCTCCCACCTAACTAGTCTACCTAGTCTATTCTAAGTATCATTTATCGTAGCTTCTTCATTCATCAACCCTTTCCTATCACATTTATCGTTTACCCCCCTATACTAGTTGGTACTAAGTTGAAGTACTCTCTAGGATCTCTCTCTAATTATTATTTCTAGCTCATCTTTCCCTTGGGATAAAATAAATTACGATACCTTGGAATACTCCTTGGTGAAGTGCTACAGCGGTATAATCTGTGCGCTTGCGGATTTATCCAATAGTCATAAGAAATACCACGAGCATTTCTGGCGCCGTGTCGGGGATAGGGAATTATCTCTATTTTTGGTGTGACGCTAAGAAATGTCAACAGTGACCGGGGCATCATCCGTAGCACCGCCCCTGGATCCCCCGGGGGCTAGGTGCGTGCCAAGTGTCTTGACCGAGGGCACCGTCACCACTGGCGCGACCCCGGCGGGGTGACGCAACGTTCCCGCCGTTTGGAGCGCGAGAACCACCTCGGACAGAGGATGCCCATCCTCATCACCATCATCGTTGTTGTCGTCTCGGTCCTCTCTCCCCTCATCGGACTCGGTGGGGGCTCTTCCTCCGGCAGACCTCGCGGCGTTGCTTGGCCCGCAGCATCTCCAGTTGCATATGCTTGAAGCTCTTCTCATCTCTCTTCTTCTTCCTGTCGGCGGCCGCCGCCTGTTGCTGTGCGTTCCGTTCCTTGTTCGCCGCCCGCTGCTCCGGCGGAACAGGGAGGGGAGCAGGTACGTGGCGGGCCATCGAACTAGGCCCTGTATAAGAGAAGAACAAGCGACACACGAGTCAGAATCTCCGGTGGGACACAATGCAAAGGCACACGACGTGAACTACACTCACCAGTTCAATGAAGCCACAATCCGGGCGCATCGGGGGCAACAATGGATGTCGTTCACGTCTAGGGCAGCCCCCAGAAGCCTCCAGGTCATGGTGACTGCGTCCTCCAGGCTCAAGTCTGCTTCCGCCATGGTGGACCCCTCGCGCGATGCCCCGCAAACCATCTCGTGCAGGTAGCGCTCTCGCTCCATTAGCGAGAGCACCTGACGTTGGAGGAACTACGCCACGACCCCGGAGAAGTGCAGGCCATGGCTTTGGAGCAGCGCCAAACTCCTGAGGTAGGGCGCTATCCCCGAGCGCTCTTGGTGATCTGGGCCATAGTACCAGCTGGGGAGCTCATCGCCGAAGCGGCGACCCGTGTAGACCGGCAGCGGCACCTCGAGGTGGTTCCTGATATAGAACCACTACGAGTGCCATCCCCGGTTTGACGACACCGTCCATGCCAGCATGTAGAATTCTATGTGCGAGGAACGAACACTAAGCGCGCACCCCCTGCAAGGCACCACCGACTTCATGCCACTAGTGTTGTCGAGGAAGACCTTCGCCTTGAAGAAATTCTTCCACAAGGCGAAGTTAGGCTCCCCCGCCAACATCCCGTCCGACATGGCCGTGAAGGCCGCAAGATTAAGAATCAAGTTGGGATTGAGGTTGTGAAGCTCAATCCCGTAGTGGTAGAGGATGTCGTGGAAGAAATGGTGTGGGGGGCGTGCCAAACCCACGCTCATGGAACAGGAGAAAGGAGACCACATACCCCGCTGGCGGATCGGGCTGGTCGGCGTTCGTGGGGACGATCCACTCGACGTCGCCGTCCGCGGAGAGCTCGGGGCGCAGCGAGCACCGGGCCCAATGCTTGTGTGGGAGTTCTCTGGCCATGGGAGGCACGCTAAAGGTATGGCTGACGGCGGCGGAGAGTTGCGGCGGAAGCGACCGACACAAACCCTAGTTCTAAAAAAGGCTTGCACGGGCGAGCTGAAGCACGAGGATGGCGAACAGGAGAAGCACACAGGGAGCGACGTGACGCGAAAATATTTATAAGGGCAAGGAAGACGGAGCAGCACCCTCTCTTCTGCCTGCGGCACGAAGCCACGACCCCGGTCGCATTAAATGCGGTCGCTCGGTTATGTCCCGTCCACTGCCCACGGGAACACCGGAAGCCACGCGCACGATGTGTAACACCCTAGGTGTTAAGCTTACATTTGCATATCATTTCATGAGCATTAAAACAAGAATCATTTCATTCATGCATTTCTTTGATCACATGAAATGATAACCCTAAGTGATCACCTTGCTTGCATATGTGTATGTGTTAAACCTACACCTAGCTATATATGAGTTATGCTTGTATAACCAAGTGTGTTTTGATCACTAATGACCATCTAGAAATGCTTAGGGATGAAAATGAAACCATGTTTATGTTCATGATCAAGTTCAAATAGGCTTCTAGGGTTGAGCTCTTATGGTTGACCCTAGGAACCCTTTTGCTTAGGTTAACAAATTGACTTTGTAAATGACCTTGTATGAAAAAGTTGGTTTAAGCAAAGTTGTATAGTTTTTAATTCTGAACAAACTTTGTTTAAATACCTTGAGGTGATTTGGATCCTAAAATGCCCTAAATGGTCAATTAAGGCTGATTTGGGGATGGTTTTGGCTTCTGAAAATGACTAAGTCCTAAATGCGTTGCAGTTTGAAAGTTACCCTGTTTGAGTGCTTGTAGTTTGAAATCTAGGCCATTCCAATTCAAACAATTTGCACCAAAGTTGGAGTTCAGCTATAGCTCTACAAAAGTGTGCAATTAGTTGAAGCTAAGACACAGAGGTTAGGGAGTTAATCGCGTTGCAAATCACGTTGTCAGTCGGCCTGATCGCGCGTTTGAACGCCGGCTGCAGAGCAGGACGCCGCGTGCCCGATCAGTGGCCGACCGCCGCAGGACTTGGACGCCGCGTGGCAGCCGTACGCCGGAGCTAGACCCGCCTTGGCCGCCCGCACACTCCACCTCGCGACCAGACGCTCCTTCGCCCTCGCTCTCTCCCTCTCCTCTTTGCCTCGCGAGAAAGCGGAGCACAGCGCCCTCGCTGCCGCACCACCGTCGCCGAGCTCCACCGCGAAGCACGCCGCCGCATTGGCTGCCAAAACGCAACCACGGCTTCGCCTTGCTCCGCTCCATCTTTTGCACCGCTCAGCTTCCGTGCTAACCGCTCTGGTGAGCCATACCGTGCAGCGCAGAGCCGCCATTGACGACCTAAGCTTCGTCGAGCTTCGCGCCGCCATGGCCAGCCCAATCCAGAGCCCCTCCCTTTCTTCTAGCTCTTGTACGTGGTAGCCTAGAGGTTCTAGATGCTCACCGAGGAGTCGGTTGAAGCGATTAGGATTAGGGTTCGCCGGAACGGGAACTCCGCCGCGTGCATGCGCCTGGCACCCGCAACGCCGGCGAGGTTTACGCTGGGCTCTGCAGTGTAGCTTGAGCGCGTTTCTGATGTGTTAGGGTTAGCTGGTTAGGTCGTGGTTAGATAGCCGGAGTTGGTTGAAGCATCCATGCCTTGCCATCGCCGGAACGGCAGTGTCGCGCCGCCGTGAACTCGCCACCATGCCGCTGTGCATGTGGCCGAGCTCATCGGAGGGTTTGCACCGCCCCAATCCGGGCTAAATCGAACCGCTAGGGTTCAGTGTAGGTGTAGCCGCTGCCAGTTTGGCCGGAGAACGCTTGCGCCGGCCAGCGCAAGAACCGCAGCGCCGCTGTGCCGCCATGGACGCTGTCGAGCATGCTCCGGTGAACCTGGGGTACAACCAGCTACATGGATCGATGCGGGTTGCGAAGGGGAACACGACCGTGGGGTTGGTTGGACCGGAAACCTCACCGCCGGCGAGGATCCGACGGTCGAGCACCTTCGGTACAGACGGTTCTGTGGAGAAGAACCTAACCAGTGGGTCCCATGTGTCATAGGCTCAGTAGTGTTTCTCTGTTTTTGTCTTTTTTTAGTTTTGTTGCTAACTTTGGAAATTCATAACTAATTCTAAAAAAATGCTAAAAATGTGAAACTAGTTTTGTTAGATTTTTTATATTTTTCTCTATGCACAAAAAATGTTAAGTAACCTGTTGTTACTGTTTTTATGTGTTGTTTTAAGTAAAGTGGGCAGCAAGCTTTATATGCTTAATGAAACTTGTTTAATTCATATTTGGAGTTTGGCAAGTGATAAAAATGTAGTTCTTGTTGTGTTAAGCTTATCTCAGCATGCGCTTCACATGAAAAATGTTAAAGTGCCAGTAACCTATAATTTAATTGCATGTTGTGCTTCTTTTGTTTAAATGCTTATAATTGTAAATATAAACTTGTTGAATTAGTTGAGCAAGTTAGATGTATTTGCTGTCCTTGTTAATTTTTCCAAATGTGTTAATTTCTTAGGGTAAGCTAAGAAAAATATGAAATCTGTTGTTTCACACTTTTCAAATGGTTTAAGTAATATTTGTATAACCTGTGTTTGTTTTCCTCATCACCAGCCGAGAATTAATTTTAACCCTCTTTTATGTATGTTTTCTGTTGATGCAGTGAGTACCAAAGTCGTAGCTAATTATGTATCCTATCCATTCTAATTTTATCATAATTTTTGGAATGATAGTTAAAAGCTTTATACCTGTTGAAAGTGCTATCTGAAATCTGTCAAAACAGCTGAAACCTGTTTTTTGCTAGAATTGTTTGAGCTATTTATGTCTAGTTTCAGCAGTAGCTATACTAGACTTTGTTGTAGATAACTTGTTAATATACCTGGTGTTAAATTTTCACATCCATCCCTTGTTTAGTTTAACCTGGGTATGTTTTACAAGTTTAACTTCAAATCTGTGTTTTGCTGTTTCTTCAAAACAGCTTTGCTTGATGTGTCTGTTAGACCTTTTTAATGTTAGATTTAGCTGAGGAGTTTATGGAATGTTTTGTAGATAATTTCATGAGCTTTCCATAATGTTTTATTTTGTAATTTTTAGTTGTGTGTAGCCCCAGATACACAGTTTTCTTTCAGCTGCTGTTTTCAGTGTTTGTATGCCCTGTTATGTGTGTTGCAAGTGATGTGTTTGATTGGTGTAAGTTAAGCAAATGTCTTAAGCCATGCAACTTGTTTAATGCAGGTGTAAGAGAGCTAACCTCGGAAGAGAATCTCTATTACAGGTTGCAAAAGAAGGGTAAGTGTAATCTCTCTACAACCGAAGAGATTTGCACCTACTCGGTGAACGAATTAAAATGATGCACAATCACATTCATCATGAGCATTCATTCATATGCATTAGGCATGTCTCATTTCTAGTATATGACTTGTCACATATTTTGGATCATCATACATGTGTACATGCATCTAGGATCGCCGGAAGGAGTGACTCTACTGGAGTTCGGGGAGATCGAAGGAGGAGTCCCACCGGAGTTGAAAGCTCCAGAAGCTCCAGAAGAAGGAGAACAGGGTGCTGACCTTCCTGAGTGCCCTAACCACCTTCCTTCCACCTTCGTGAAAGGCAAGCCCTGGAGCATTTATACCCTTCTCAATTCTATTTAAAGTATTTTACTTACTATACAACCACTTGCCTGTGCATTAAGTTCATAGGAGTTGAGATGAAACCCTTTGCTACATTATATCTCCTTGTCCACTTAAAAGAACCTTGTAGGCCCAGGATCGAAACCTCTGCTTAGCCATGCTTAGACCGGTAGCGTGGGTGGTCTATCATCCCCCACAAAGATAGGTGATGGTCACGGTTGGCTATAGCTTGCTATCGTGGAAAATAACCATGTGGAAGTAATAAATCGAGACCGGGCGGACAAGGTGTTGTGAGCCACTTGACTTTGAGGTCTTGTGAGCGGGTTCTCTCCGCCTGTGTCGCTAGGCACTAGATCGTGGTTGGACATCTGCCGAGATTGAACGCATGCCTCCTTCATAGCTGGGCGAATAACTCGTTTCGACCACGAAGCCTAACTATGTGGGTTCGGGCCGGGCTTCTCTCCTACTTGGGTCATGAAGACCGCGAGCGGATTACTAGACCGTGGGCAAGTACCCTGAATGTCCTGGCTACGTACCAAGGGCAGGCAATTCTTGAGCTACCTGGCTACCGTGAGTCGCTACTCATGCTTGTAATTGGGACCCCGCGGGCTACCCGAGCGACAATGAAGGTGACCCGTATAAGTGTGCCGGCAGGCATACTTGGGTGTGATTGAGGAATAAACCTCCAGCTGGATTGGAATTCGATTCGAATCGCGGTCTCTCCCCGTCAGTGAGAAACTTGAAAGATCTTCCTCCCACTGTAGAAACCTGAACTCTAATAAGTAACCAAAAGATGGTTATATGGTTTTGATGCCAAGCACAATATGGTTATTATTGTTTGATAACTCAGTGATTGCTCTAGTACAGGTGCTAATGAGATCTGATTAATGTTACTTAATCTGCTGCCAAATGATGTTTTCTAATGATGAGAATACATGAGTAATTAGGATGCTCTTTTATGCAAAACTATGCTATCTCATGAGATCCACCTGATAAAGCCTTGCATACTCCTTGAAGTGTCTATGGTTATATATATCTGTCTCTCTGTCAGGTAAGCCTAGCTGAGTACAATTGAGTACTCAGGGTTTCTTTACCCTTGTTGCAGATGGCATGGTGTATTCTGTCTATTCCCAGGCGTGCCTCTACCCTGCATGTGATGAAGAGTGAAGGTCATGGGCAATGGTGAAGTCTGGTGTCTCTTCTTGTTGCTTTTGTTGGGACTGTACTAAGCTGGCACTATATTTGTGTTAAACAGTTTGAAATGGGTTTTGTGAAACCTAAACTTCCGCTACTTTGACTTGAACTCGGTGTTGTAATAACACTTCTTAAACTCTGTTGTAATATTATTTCGTTTCGAACTTATCACTGTGAATGTGCGGTTACTGAATCTAGTGTTCGATCTTGGGTTGTTACTCATTGTGGTTTGAGATCCTTCGAGATTTCTAGGACTACCGGGCTTATATGGGCTCTAGTGTGACAGCATCGTCAGAAATGATGATCATTACACTAGTGCTCTTATAGGTTGGGCGGTTCCGTGACACGACGGCAGGTAACTGACGCCACTCCTCTTTTTCTCCGCTTCGTTTAGCGCACCCCATATCTATCATCATTACAGAATCCACCCCGGGCCCACCATGCCGCACGCAGGTCCTATCCCAAACACCCCCTGACCGGGACACACACCGTTGGAGCACCTTCATCCGCCAAGGAGACCTCTGATTCGTCTGAGCTCGGCTGACGTAAGCAAGGGTCGGAGAGGCGTGCCTACGGCGCAAACGAAGGGGAGTGGCCTATGGGCCCAGGTAAGATAAAGGGATAAGGGCTATAGACGCCCCGATGGCCCACTACGGTCCAGAGATTCGGAGGCCGGCCCAGCGGGCTCGAAACGGCCGACTCGAGACAATAGAGCGAGGGAAAAAAAGGAAGTGGACACGCTAGCTAGCATTAGCCTGGCAAGCGTATGCCGAGGTCACTTCTAGATTTTGTTTTTGAGTCCGATCGGAAGATTGGTACATGGTGTTCCTCCGAAGGAAGGTGTCGAGCCCCCGGGACCCGTCGAACGCACCCGACCACTATATGATACCGATTTGGGGTGAGCCACTAAATGGGCCACAAGCTAGAACCCTATTGAATGGGAACTAGGACCCCACTCAAATCTACCCGTTACCAGCTCGAAGAAGCATCCATGGTTCGTCCATCTGGAGGATAGCATGGTCCGGCTCGTTTTTTCCTCCTTCTCGCGAAGAGATGCGCGAGGAACGTACGAAAAGATGATACACTCCCAAGACAATTCTTTACAACGAGTAAGGACTCGGGGGCTGCTATCGCACCTTGGCCCCGATTCTTGCAATCGGATAGCAGAGAAAACGCGTAAACGTTGTTCAAACAAAGGTAAACACAGGTAAACTTAGAACAATAATATTTCATGTGCTAATCCTTGCAGGGGTTGCATGCTCTTTTAGAGCCTCGGGGGCTAAGCCCGACGAAACAGACACCATGCACAACGATTACAAAATGGTGGACTGAAGGGAAATCCCCGGTCGAAAAGCCAAAAGATAGAAGACCAAGACAGACGCCCACGTTAAGGGCACCGCCATCCGATGCTCGCATTATCTAGGTCAGGCAACCCGGTCGTAGCCCGGGCGACACCTGCCTAGTCTTCAAGATCGCGTCGGACGTCGGCACTGCGTCACTGTCCCGGTCCTGGCCGGACACGCTGCTGCGGCTATGCGAGGGTGGTGGTTGTCTCGTCTTCAAGGACCACTTGAGGCCACGGCGCGTGCTTCTTCCGTCCCGACCAGGCACGTTGCAGTTGTGCGAACACAGCTGCCCCATGATCAAGGCAATCCCGTGGCCGCACACGGGTGAAGCCTGCCTGATCTCCAGGGACGCGACAAGCGGCGACGCCACGTCCTCCCCCGACGCGGCCTAGCACGCTACAGCTCTATGCGAGGAACACCTGCCTCGTGTTCGAGATCGCGTCGGTCGGCAGCTCCAAGCCCCCCACCTCCCTAGCGGCATCGCCATCAATGAGGCCAAGGAATGTCTGGCTTCTAGGACCATGCAGGCGGACAGCACAGCAATAGACGCATCCTTGACCACCCGCTGGGCAAGGCGGCGACGAGGTACCACTCCTCGGGCACCGGAGGTACGACGCCATGGAAAGATCCATGGCGCATCCTCGGTCCCTGGGAGCGGCGATTGGGGCGGCGACACGGACGATGCGAACAGCGTCACCTTGCAGTCGGGCGCCACCCCATTGAGGGGAACCGGCACCCACACATCGACCCTGGAGCCGAAACCACGGCAATCACGCTCCGGAGGGCCATGGGCGGGAGATAGACGACACGAGGAGGACACTCATGTCGTAGGCCTTCCTCTAATCTCTCCCACCCGACGATGTGGGACACCAGAGCCTCTCACGCAGAAATTCCTCTAATCTCAGCTCGCCCTCAGAGGGCTACTCGCCATGGCGGCTCAAGAGCACCACCAACCGAACCAAGGAGGAAGAAAGAGCAAGCCATGTTGTGAGGATGTTGAGGCCTGTTGCAAGCGGCTACCCGTATTTATAGCCCACGCGGGCACACGCGCGGTAGAGTACCCCGCACTGTGTGTCTGTGCCTATTTTTGCAAAGGCGCGGCAAGGCCTTAAATGGTCAAACAGTCCGAAGGTTCAGGGCTCGTCGTTCAGAGTTTTGACCAACGGGTGAGCAGTGCTCCTGCACCGCTCCCTGGTGGAAAACACGGCGCATCCGCATTAGACCGACAAGGGGCGCAGCCAGGCTTTCCGGGTGACTACACGGCATTGATCCGCCCACCAGGCACCGCCATCAATGACCGGCGCTACGCAGTTTCGACTCATCGTTTCAAAACACACTGGCCGAGGATCAACAGTGCACCCTGTGACAGTCTTGGCGTCTAAGCCAGGCTCTGGCTCCGAGCGTACGGAGCAGGCCTCCTACTTCCTCACCTCCTGAAGGGGGCGAAGGGTCAAACACTGTAGACTCGATCGAATAAGCCCTTAGGAGGAAAATCATCCTCCTAAGGCCTCAGGAGCTACACCTGGCGGGTGCGCTCGCATGCACCCACCGGAATCAAAAAAAATACCCACTACGGCTAAAAGCTCTCAAAACCTCCGATGTAGTCCCGACACTCCATCGCATGCTCGGGGGTTACTGTCGGATACCTGAAAATAGGGTACCCTAACAACGGGTTTTGAAAAAATAAAAACCACTTAGGGCAAGCTCACTCTAACCCTTCCCCCGCTAGGCTTTGGGAGTGCTCGGCCCGATAACAAGACAAGCTCTCGGACGCACCTCTCGGAGGCACTCCGCCTCGCCCGACCGGGGGTGACGTCGTCGACAACGTCATCCCCCCTCGGAGGCACTCCGCCTTGTCCGACCGGGGGTGACGCCATCGGGGACGTCATCCCCACTTGGAGGCACTCCGCCTCGTCTGACCGGGAGTGACGCCATCGGTGACGTCATTCCTCCTCGGAGACACTTCGCCTCGCCTGACCGAGTGTGACATCATTGGTGACGTCATCCCTCCTCGGATACGCTCTTTCTTTATTTGACCAAGGGCATTGTGCTCTTGACAAAAGCAACACAACCCTGGCCATTCCCTCCACTGTGGGGACAGGACTGCCCAAGTATGGCCAATCGCGACGGCCCTTGTTGGGCTCAAGGTACGGTGCCCATGCTACCTACTCCCCGATTGGGACTCGCCATGCCTGCACAGGGCGCGTGCTGGCCACGCAAACAGGGGTCGGTACACTCTAAACGTTGTACGATAGGAGGCGGGGGTGTCTGGTCCTGTTATGCCAACCCTCTCCCATGCCCCAAATCAGGAAACAGGAGGCCCCCTGATCGAGGGGCGCGTGGTTACAGTGAACCCAAAGGACGAATAGGTCCCAGCGGCGTGCCAACGGCGCAATCTTTCCCGAGAAGGAAGACAGACGAGGATTCGCGGCGCCCTCGGAGTCAACACTCCGTACCACGTGCACGCACTCTCCCTCTCCCTCTGTTGTATTCTGTCCTCTCTCCCTGTGGGTACGTCCCAGCCTCTCTCTCGCAACCACGAACACACACAACTCAGACATCCCTCTCGAGCTCTTGGACGCCTGAGCTCCGAGATTGACGAACTCTCACCAGAACCAAAGAACGCACGCAAGAGACTTGGGAATCCATCTTCCCTCTCTCACCCGCTTGTAGCTCCCCTCTACGAGCACCCCCGTGCTTGGTAACACGACATCGACTCACACTGAACGTAGGGCATTCGTGCCCGAACCAGTATACATCGTCGTTTCATCCTCGCACAACCATCCGAGCTCAGACGCGCTTAGAAATTTACTAGTTGGTTGTCTAGATCCCACCATTTTAGACACCAACACTTATGTGGAGTCCAACAAAATTGGATTTTTCTGTTTTATAATTTTTTTGTGATTTACTGCGATTTTTTCAAAAAATAGTCGAAATAAATAAAAAAAGACATAAAACCACCGTCATTGTAGCAAAATCGGTCAGGAAGGTAAAATGAGTGGTTTCCAAAATTAGAGAAAGGAAGATTCCTAGCTTATAGTTCGGGACGAAAAAAATGGACATATGACAAAATTGAATGAGGAAAATTGAACTTTTTCCTTTGCAATGCGTGCGGCCCGTTTTGAGACGACCAATGCATGTATGCACATTGGTGAGCGGCAGCGGCCCGAACGCTGCATAGGCGGCTCATCGCATGGGTCCACGTCGTTGGTTTATGCGCCTACGGTTGAAGGTGGTAGTGACACAAGCTTAGAGAGCCGGCCATGGCGACGACAGACTAAACATAGGGAGAGAGCAAGAGGGACTCAGAGAGAGACGCTGATAGGTGCCCTAGAAGCCACGTCATCAAAGGTAGCCACAATGGAGCGCCATGTATGCAAAACCACTCAGGGGATTATTTGTCCGATTCTACAAAGTTTGTGTATAATACCTGGTTTTATAGTTCAGCGGGTTATATAGAACACCTTCAATATGTTAGGGGGTTAATTAGACTTTTTCCCAATAATAAATATAGTTTTATTTCTATTTAATAGAAAAGTTGTATTTTTTTATTGCAAAAAATGATTTTGGGGATGTAGTTCAATTGGTTGATTGTTACTCTAAGCATGATAAAGTTAGAGGTTTGATTCATTGGGTCTCTAAAATATTCTTCTTTTTAGTTTTGTTTTCTTTTGATGGAAAAAACAAAGTAATTTCTTCAGTACAAAAATATACCACACAGTTGGGCATGAATTTACCAACTAGCACAGTTCATGCACAAACTTTAGTATCACATCATCGCATCAAGCATTCAAAGAAAATAGAGAAGGTATAGCTTGTTCGTTGTAAATGTAGGAGCAGGGTAACAAACTAACAATGGTGGCAGGGTGTAAAACTTACGGCGTGCCGCAACACAGCCACAACTCGCTAGTTCATTTGCACGCCAAACTGACAAAAGTCTAGCGCCCAAAACTTTTTGAGCACACAATTTTTTTTGCAACCCTCTTCACTCCAAAGTACCACATAGTCAAATAGGATTTAGTCATCACCACCGTACTCATTCTAAGTACTACTGCTTGGCGTGTTAACAGCCTTATACAATGATTCAATTGGTCTCATTGACATCAACGTACATGAAATCCTCTTCTACTTCCCACATGCGCTGAACGGCGAAGTTGTTTTTGCAGATAAGCCATGAATTGGTCATAGAATGTTCTCCACGAATCACCTGCTCAAACTCTTCGCCTCCACCATGGAACAACATCGAAGTTGGATGCACAACCCTTGCTCCTTCAGCTTCACAGTACAGGCATCGAACATGCTCTGCTGTCATACAAAGATGATTAGAAATATGAAATGATAATGAAAAAGAGTACGGTACAGCATACGGTAAGTATTACAGCATTCAGTTAAAATTTGTTGTCACAATAACATAGACAGGGCCACCTTTACAGGATCACTTAGCTATCTCTTCTTATCCCCAAACACAAGACACGTCCACAAGATAAACAACCTACAATGCTCCCAGTCCCCGTGTTGTCCGAATGAAATTGGTCAACCTTGGTAGTAGTAATTAAACAATAAGACATTGCACACAGCCACATCCTTATATGGCCAGCAAGAAAGAAGAGAAGGAATCACTAGTTCTTACTAATGGATTTTATTGAGTTCTTTAGCTCCCTAGATTTTATAAGACTTATAGTCGAGACAATTTTTGTTATTATAAGAGAAGATGTAGATTTTCAGTAGTACATAATGAATTACCTCCTACTTCTGTCGCCACAACATACATTGTTTGTAAATACTATTGATTCACCAATGTGCGTTGTTTGTAAGAGCAGTTTGGGCCAAACTAAATTTGTATAGTGACCTTGTTTATTTACGCTTGGCTTTCAGTTCCTAGTATATAGATATGATGAATTCCTATGTTTCAAGTTAGTATATGGCTTGTTTGAAATTATTCCTTGCACTATTAAATTGTTATCTTTCGCTATGTTTAGACCTTAGCAAAATAAAAATTAATTTTACTATGAGCATTCATTCTATTTATTTTAATTTCTTTGTACGCTATTGCTAAAGCTGTAACAACAGTAAACATGTTTGTTCAAAGATAGCTTGATACTAGTAGCTGGCAAAAACTAACATGGAGAAGTCATGTGAAAAGTGAATTATGTACCTGCAAAAGCAATTGGCTCATCCACAGGGCAGCACACAAGAGGTGCCCCATTCTTCTTTTGATTATCAAATTCAGCAAAGAATAATGTCGGAAAGGTATTGGATAGGGAATCCTTCCGAGTAGCCAAGAAGTTGACATGGGTGTAAGCGTACCGACAGGGGGCAAAAGACAGCCCATCCTCACCAACTTCCGCGCAATACTCTGGGCCACCTACATTCTCATTCACGCAGCAGATAATATGAAGATCATATGCAGGTTGCTACAAAACAAAACAAAACAAAACATACTCAATTAGCAAAAAAAATATTGTACACACAACAATAACACAAACAAAATTATCAGTACGTACTCAACTAACCCCATCCTGTAGTAGATGCTTGCGCAATGCAGTCTTCACCTTTCTGGATACCCTTCTCTGCTGAGCCTCAGAGCGCATCTTTCCAGCTATGACAGGATAACCAGACTTGCATACTCGTTCAGGAGTTGGATCCTCTGCTGGAGAGAGTATCCGAGACCAAGAGTATAAATCTTCAGAGGTGAGTTGATGGTTCATAACTGACGGAACTCCATTCCAAGCAGCAAGAAATGCAGCTTGCTTGTCAGGGTTGGGATGCCACGCCGCCGTGGCTGCAGCCATGTAAGCCTCTTCGACTCCAGCACATGGGCTGTGCTGCTCCATAGATATGAGCTTAGAATCAGCGATGGACAGCTGACCGTAGGCAGCAATCAGACACTGCACGGCCTGGTGCTCAGAAAGAAGATGGTAGCGAGTCTGGATGAAAGAGACAAGCCCGTAGAAAGAGCGGCTTTCTAGGCGGGTGAGGCTGTTTGGACCGATGACATCAAGCACAGGGGTGACTGCTGCTGGGAAGTTGACATGGTACCAGATGGTGTTGTAGATGATGTTTGAGACAGGGTCCATGGGTCCGTAGCAGTGACCGGCCCTCAGCAGGCTGCGGTGGAGGTGGGAGCGTAGCTGGCCACACGGTAGCCTGGCCAGCGCCTGCAGGTAGAATCCATGAATCGTGTCTAGTAGCACCATTCGAAGAGATCGAGTGTGCTGATATGGCATACTGGCAATGGCGTTGTTGTATGAAGGCCGCGAAGCAGCAAGATCCCAGGGTATGTCCAGGTTCGCAATTGAGGGTTCATCTAGCATCGCTTCATCCAGCATCGCTTTCAGGCACTCGTGGTGAGTGAGCGGAGAGTGGGAGTCCACCTCCGAGAGCAGGGAGAAGGCTTGGTGCAGACGAGAGCACACCCGCATCCAGACACGGACCAGCTGCTTGGGTTCCGGGTGCTTGGCGACCTGCGCAGCGAGCGCGAGGGCCGCCTCGACTGTCGGGGCAGACGCGGGGGAGTTGAGGGAGAAGTGCGGCATCATGCCGCGGTCGGCGACGATGGTGCGGGCGGCGCAGAGCAGGTCGGCGTCGGCGAGGAGCAGATAGCGTATGGCCTCCCACTCGGCGAGATAGGGAAAGAAGTAAACTAGGAAGCTGATGAGGCCCTGCATCGAGCTGCGAAACATCTCGGCCAGCTTCTCGTCGACGACGACGCCGACTAAGACCTTCCCCCGGAGGTCCGGCCAGCGGTCGGAGGTGCAGATGGTGTTCACCAAGATGTTGGAGACGGGGTCGAGGAGGCCGATGCAGACGCCGGCGTCGAGGAAGCGCGAGAGCGTGACGGGCCTCCCGCGCGCGCCGAGACGGAGATGCGCCTCCGTGTAGGATGATTCGATCTTGGAGAGGAGGCGAGACCGTGCTTCGCAGTGCTCCTTTGAGGAAGGCATGTACCGATACCGCGGAGGCCGAGCCACGCGACGGGGGTTGGACACCTCGGCAGCATCACCCATGGCCGCCGCCGGCGACGGCGATGGCCGATGGGGGGTTAGGGTTTGGGAGGGGAACGAGCGAGCGAGGAAAGCTGGGGATCCTCGATTTGGGGAATTTTGGGGGCGCACCACGAGGGAAGGAAGATGAGGGGTACTGCGGGCCGAAGAAGGAAACGTGGGCCGAAATCCGCCTCTGTTTTGGATGCTAAAAACGTCCACTTTTCCTCCCAACATTTGGCGTCTATCCATTTTTTTCCTTCCGCCAAACTATAAACCCAAAAATTTTCCTCTTCGAGCTTTAAAAACAACTTATTTATCAGTTTTTGACAGTGGTATTGCTACAAGTGGTTTTTTATTTATATTTTGGTTGATCATTAAAATCATAAAATATAAAAATTCAATTTCATTGTACTCCACATGTGTAAATATATAAAGTGTACATATAATATGGTATAATTTAGTACAAAGATTGTTTACTCTAATCTATGCTTGGATCATGTATAACTTAGTTAGAGATTTATTTCGTATTATTTAGGCTAAACCTAAATAAATTTATAATTAAGTTATTTATGATCCAAAGAGTATAAATTTCAATAATTATTACACCATAAAAATTTTATCATAATTGAACCTTAGAAACATCACCTTTGAATTATTCCAATTAGTTACAGAAAAGTATAGATCTAGAGCTATAACAAAAACTTTGTAGTAAAGCATATACCATATTATATATACGTTGTATACATCTACTTAGGTGGAGTCCAATTCAGTTGAAATATATCTATATCTATATTTATATCTATATCTACTCCCTTCGTCTCTTAACGTGTGTCGTTCTATATTTTGGCATAGAAATTAAGGAACCTAGCAGCAGACTCGAACACCCCTATAAAACAGTACATTCACCGGCTGCACTTTAGGGCATGTTTGGTACAACTCTGCTTCACTACTGCTTCACTAGTAAAGCTGTTTTTTTAGAAAATAGCTTTATGAGTAACTCTCTAGGTGAAGCTGAGCTATTTTAGAAAAAGTGTTTGGTAAAATAGCTTCACCAACAACTTTATGCATACATATGAGAGAGAAAGGGGGAGAGAGATGTGATAAGCTACTATTTTTAGCTTCATCCCACTTCATATCTTTGTGAGAGAGGAAGAAAAACATCTTCACGGGTGAAGCTGTTTTGAAAAGAGGTGTTTGGCAAAAAAAAAACAGCTCTGTCAAAGAGGCCCTTAGAATGGACACGGCGTTACTCATTAGTTCTCTTGGATTGAAAGAAACAAGTATCAGTATGCCACATAAAAACATTTTTTTAAGTAAAGAAAACACAGTTGTCACATCAACCTTTACTACATTTACACATGCACTCCATTATTTTGGAATTAAAGAAATCAAACATTACACCAAATCTTGCGCAACAAACATTATTTAGCGCCAAAAAATATCAGTGGGCTTTATTTTTTACACAAAAGAGGTAAACTAAAATTTGAAACTAATGCTCCCAGCGCCACTTCTCTAACTCTTGTGCCAATAAAAGCCTGGTAAACTGTGACAGAACCTCTTAAGATAAGGCCCACTTGTCAGGATTAACCAACTTAATCCCAACAAATGATTCAAACCTTAATTAGTTCGTCAGGTGTCGCCACTTTGCAGCGGGTCATCCACCTCTTTTCGAACAGAATCGCCTCATTACAATCATTGCAGAAGTAATACTAAAATTTTATATTACATCAAAGTAGTGGAAAAAAAATTAAAATCATATTGCAAACCATAAGTTTTGAAACATAACTTAAGTGTCATATGTTAATAATACATTAAGCTGCTGATAGAGTATGAACAAACAACCGAGGTACTCTTGCCCAAGAGTCAAGCAAAGACAGATTATTCTTCATCTTCATCTACACAGACCACGGTCATGCAGCATGAAGCCACACAAACCGGGTTGTGATCCTCATATGCAACAGGGGTTAACAAACCCTGAGTACGGGAGTACTCAACAAGACTTATCCGACAAAGAAAATTCTTTGGTGGACAAAACAGTATACAAGTCATAGGATTCAAGGTGTGGTTTGCAAAATTCAAAGGTTTTGCATAAATGAGCATTTATAAAAAGAATTGAAATTCATTTATGTTATCCATAAGATTACTCAAGTACCGACCTAGATGTATGATCGATAACAAGGTAATCAACATCCCTGAAGGGATCCAACAAGTATCCAGTTTAAGTTTCATTAACTACGAAGAAGAAAACAGAGTTATGTTTCCATTTCCGAGGAACACGACGATTCGAACCGGTTTATCCCAGCTGGGGCTTCCCTATCACACGACATATACAGCCGCTTAAAGCACGCATATGACTACTTTTCCCTGGATCCTCCATCCGAGAACGGGGTCCCGCCACCCGAGAGCACAGTACGCCTCCATCCAGTTCCTCGAACTTGGAGGGTACACACTACTCTCGCCATCTCTCCACTCCCAATGCGGGTTAACCGTCCTTTAGACTGGATTAGCCAGAGTCCAGCTTCCCCAAAGGTATATGATAAGTACTCCAAAGTCACAACCCTAGTCATGCATCAACGAACGGTCCCTAATGACACAGGTGGAAAGAACCCGCTCACCAGACACCGCTGATGGCTCTCCAACACCGTGTCCGCCCGGTCCCGATTATTACTTCCAACAACAACATCCCTTTCTCAGAAAACATAACCATTTGCCGAAGCAATACGCTATGCGTAGGTGACCGTAAATCACCTACTATAAAAGTTCTAAGCATACTAAGCATTATTGCGAAACTTTGCATCTTTAAACAAGTGTCAAGGTTAAAGGTACAACTAGAACAAGGATAAAGCTATGCATCAAGTAGGAATTTAATAAAGTACCGTGATGCAATAGTATAAACATAAGTGTATTTAAAGCAATCATTTTAAATACAAGAAAAGGTTTGGATGCACCGGGGCTGGCCTTGGTTGGAGGGATAAACGAACTCGGGCTCAGATTCAAGAGAGAAAACCTCTTCACTAGAGGTATCTACACAATATAATGACATGTTTTAGATGATGCTTGAATAGTAAACATGATGCTCAACACAAACAAACATATTCTTAAGAGATGATTAAAACAGATTACACCTAGAGTACAACTTCCCTTCATGAAGGAAAGTAAAACTAGGTTATAAAGCAAATTAATTAAACCCTATTTAACTTAATTATGTAAGTTAGTAACTACATCCAAAAGAACTGAGTAAACAACATTACATCAAGCACGTCCATCTTGTGGTTGTCACCGGACAATGACCATTTGCATCAATTAATCCAAAATCACTCAAAGCCTAAAGTCATTAGAGTTTCTAAACATTTTCTAATTAATTAAACAACTAGCCATGTATAAAAATTCATTCAAAAATTCCCAAACTTTTTGTACAGCAAGGTAACAATGTACAAAGCTTATACAAAAACTCTCAGAATTTTTGGAACAACATACAAAGCATGGAAAATCATGGAAAACTCATTTTCCAATTAATTTTGAGCATTTTTACAGGATTAAAAACATACTGAACATAGACATGTTATATTTTTCTTAAATACTGCACATCACAGAGAGCATTTACAATTTTTTGCAGAATTTAAATATGCACAGATTTAAACATACAAAAATAACAAAAGCTAATACTGTGCAAAACTGGGAAAAGGAAAAAAACCTTCAAAAGACCCACTGACGGCTGGGTCCCGCCCGTCAGTGGCACAGACGCACGCAGCGGCGCCGACGACCACAAAACACGGCGGCGCATCGCCGTCGGTGACCAAACCGAACAGCTACCCCTCGAACCTGCTTCGGCTCTCCAAGCCGAACCCAACGAGGTGTGCCACGACCAAAACAAACCCTCAGAAACGTCTCATCGACGGCGACGGCGGTGACCGGAGCTCCACCGCTCGTACGCGGCGAGCACAGCCATGTGTCGGAGAAGCTAGGCCTCGAAAACGACTCAGGGAACAACCACGAGCAAAACGCCCAACAGAAACGAGACTAAAACCTACCCATGTGACCTCGTCGACGACAAACCCTCAGAAACGTCTCATTGACGGCGACGGCAGCGACCCGAGCTCGACCGCACATACGCCGGCGAACACAGGCCTCGATCGGCTCAACCAACAACCCCAGCATGCTTAGCGGCCCCCAAACAACGCGAAGCGCACGCAAAACGAACGCAGAGCTAAACGCAACATCCTCATTGACGACCATGGCGGTCGGCGGGGATCTGCGCGACGTGCGCCGGAGAAAACACGCACTCGCTCGAGGACAACCACCCCTCGAAACAGACTCAGGACGGCTAGACGAAGCTAGCGCAAGACTCGGATCAGAAAAAGATCAACTATAACGACCAGACGACGAACATACCGCCGCGCCGGCCATGAACAGCGGCGGCGCTCTAGGACAGAGCTCGAAGGCTCGATTCAAGGACAATCGAGGGTGCGGAGAGGTCGAGGAGCTCACCCTGGTCACGAAGCGCTTGCAAACGTGGTCGGAGACGAAGCAGAGACGACTGTCGACGGAGAACGCGCCGGCGGAGACGATGAACCGAGCGGCAACGAAGATGTTCTCGGAGCTATGGTCCACCATTTGCGAAACGGAGAAACCGACAAGGATCAGTGATGAACAAGGAGCAAGAAACACAAGAAGAAAAAGCAATGTGGCTCCTATGTAGCCCGGTCGAGGGCTGACCAGAGCGGCGACACTCTCGTCGGAGCTGAGGAAGACGGAGCCACGCTGGATGAATGCAGGCTCGATGGCTTTAACCAACTCACCCCGAGAATGCGCGAGGTCAAAGCGAAGACAATGGCAGTGGATTGAGTGGTTGGCAGTGGCTAACGAGCTCGGACGAGCTCGTCTATGATGGTGGAGCGCTCGGCGGAGCAGAGCAGAGCGATGGCGCGGCGTGGAAAGGGAGGCAGGAGTGGACGACGTCCCGTTTTGAAGACGGCAACGGGCCTGTGACGTCGCCACGCACACGACAGGACGTGAGTCGAGGCCAGGAGTCGCACGGTGGCGTCGGCAGGTGGCCGACCAGGTGTCGGCGTCGAGTTCACCGCCGCCATGCAACTGTTTGATGAAATGTCTGAACTGCCCCTGTGACTATTTTGCAAAATTGCTCAAGCTTTCAGGGGTTTTCATGAAAAACTTTGAATATGAAAGTTGCTCCAAATTTCATGATCTACAACTTTGTCAATACTCACATTTTCCAAATCAGCCTAGAAATGAAAATGCATTTTTGAAATTTGAAAACCTTTTTTTTAAAAAAAGGATTTGCCTCCTTGCCAAAAACTTTTAAAAAACATGAATAACACTTGAAAAATTGTACACACAACAAAAGCAAAACAAACAGAGCTCTACAACTTTGCTTAAACAACCATAAGCAAATTCTTTATAGATTTTGAAAATCATGTTTAGGGTTTAATCCATCCTCTCTAGGAATTAGGGTTTGGATTCCAATTTAAATTTGAGAATTTGAAAAGATGACCTGCATTCAAACAATTGATCAAACATAAGGAAGTAAACTCATTTTAGTTCAATGCATATCTAGGTTTTCAAACAAATGAATGATGCTTAATGCATATGATGACATGATCAGTTTTTAATTAAGTGATTAACACCAGGGGTGTTACATAAACCTTCGTACCACTCATTTGAACCATTCAGCTCTCATGCATCCTCCATGGTAATAGACTTGAACACAATAGAGGGAGGGGAGGAGTTGTCAAATCTCAATAAGAAGCCTGATGAACATGAAGAGGATCATAATCCATTCGAAGTTGTAATGGATGCGATTAAAGTTGGGGGAGTTGCTCACTTGGGTCTCTATCCTGATCAAATTGGTGAACAAGCAGAAATTCATCAAGGTAAGCATATTTGTTTGTATCCAATCCCTCTCTCTCCCTAAAATTAGTGTGTTGGTTTATTTCTGTCCCAAAAATCAGAAGAACATCAAGGAATTTAGTCATTACTATCTTTTGTCACATGAAACTCACGTGTTCTGTGTAACCTCTCTGTCCTAAAATAGTATGAGCATGTTTACTTCCTCTCTACTAAAATGACAGGCAACATCCAGTAATTTATAGTGTTTATTTATCTATCACCAGAACTCTTGCAGCAGGGCTTCTCTTTTATCTTTTGTCTGTCCTAAAATTAGTATGAATCGGTTTACTCTCTTATAAAAATGCAAGAAACATTAGTTAAGTTTTTGTGTGATTCATGCAACTCATATTTGCTTCTGGTTCAAAATGAAATTGTAATGAGGGGAGCATAACTCACTTGTGGGGGTGATAATGCCTTTCATATTCATCAGTTGCTTTTGTACCAGGTGACAATGTTGGTCATCCATTTGATTTGAATGATCCACTGGTAGAACAACAAGGAAACCTGCATGTAGGTGATTATTTCCCTTAAGTTCAAGCCATGTTTGCAAGAATAATTATCCCTGTGAAAAAGATTGATAATTTATTTAATGACCATCTACCTTGGATGATCTCATACAAGACTTCAGTGTGTACTCAGATGTTGTTGACATCATATGTGATGAAGAGGAGTTGTCCGACTTGGATGATGACGAAGATCAGCAAACCTAGCAAGAAGAAGCAACAAATATGGTCAGGATTTTGACAGAAAGAGAAAGGCAAGAAATTTATGAAGTTTTTCTTCGGATAAGCAATAATGGCAAATTAAAAAGAGATAGCACAACACTTATTGCTGCAAAGTACAATGTCCATGTGCGTACAATACAACGGATATGACAGAGAGCAAAAAAATGTTTGGAACAAGGTATACCCGTAGATGTCAAATATTTGTGACCTAAGAATTGTGGTCGTAAAAAATTCAAGTGGGCCTCACAAGGGTTGTTAATATTCCCTAAATCAGAAGGGGTACCATAAGGTCACTAACAAATGTTGTAAACGTCTCTACATAGGTTGTTCAAAGAAGGATTGCTACGACGATACCCCAACTCATTGAAGCCTTATTTGAAGGAAGAAAACAAACAGGGGCTGCAATGGGTTGTCTCTATGGTAGAACCAAGTGCTCTACCAGATAATCCCAAGTTCAAGGAAATGAAAAATATTATTCACTCAGATGAGAAGTGGGTTCAATGAGACAAAGAAGAATATGACTATATACATGCATCTAGATGAAGAAGACCCACATAGAACCGTGCAAAATAAGAATGTCATTCACAGTCATGTTTTATTCTTCTATTGGAGGCCTAGGTTTGATGCTGAAGGGAGATATTATTTTTATGGGAAGCTAGGCATATGGGCTTTTGTGCGAGCGGTACTAATCTTTGTCTGAAGAATATTTGCAATCCCTTTTATGTTATTTGAAATAACATTCATTTTAATTATAGGAAGCAGCAAAAAGGACAAGTGGAAACATACCAAGGGGCACACCTATCACAAAGACCATGAAGGTTGATAAACAAACAATGAGATCTTATACGATCGACAAACTCATACCCGCAATACAAGCTCGTCGGCCAAGAGAAACTCCTTCTCCTCCTCCAACTCAAAAATAAGCTCGTACCACTAATGAAGCATAGTACTGCATAAAATGACATAATTTATACAGAAAATCAGCAAGTTACCACAAAATCAGCAACATTAAGATGGCTTACCCGAAACACCAATGACCTTGATTGGCACACGGCTCAGCAATTCTGCTCACTGTACCAACGTCATGTGGCTCTGTCTTAGGCACATACTCGTAGTCATCGCCAAGCAAAGATGAACCCTTAGCACCTTTTTCTTCATGCAAATCAGGTATCAACTCAAATCTATATGTGCCCCCTTCCTATGTATCTTGACCCATGTGCTCCCTAGCCGCCTGCCATCCAAGGATTTCCTGAGAAAAGAACACCGCAATAAGAGTAAAACACGCCTCATTCTCATGCAAATGATGAACTGATATGACAAAAAAAGGAAGGGACTAAAAAAATTGAGAAACATAAGTTATTCTTCTTAGTGAAAACAACACTAGCACATCAATAGGATTTCTGAGCATAGTAGATGAGCCATATTTTTCCTAAATGTCTAGGCCATGAACGGACTGGATCAGATGCACCTAACTTAATATCTTGAGTACTATAACGGATTATTCTTGTACAACCCAGTCTCAACATAGTAGCTGAGTTGTTATTCATGCCAAGAGAGTTTCATCAAGATGGAACTCATTTCTCCTTTTTCTCTCTATTCTTAAATGTACTACTATATATATGTCATAAAAAATACCTCTGTGACAACACATTTAATGTGCTTGTTGAGACCGGCCTTAAGGCTCCCTTCGTGATGGACTCACGCTAAAACCACAAATTCAACATTGTCCCGGTCTCCCCAAAATCTCCACGAGATCACAAGGCTTCCAGTCCGCAATACATGGATCTATGGAACCTAGCGCTGCAGCTCTGCCAGCAGCCTCCCAATCACGTGTATGACTCAAGGTGGGACCTAGCTGTAGAGGAAAGGGAAAAGAAAAAAAAAGAGCACCCGCGGGAGTTTGAATCTCCATGCGTGGACACTACACGAGAAAGGCGCGCGGGGAAACTCAAATGAGGACTGATTGGGATATACATTTAGTAAAATTTAACTCAAGCCCCATGCTCCCTAAATTGTGCTTGCAATCAAAAAGGAAACTCCCTCTTTGCGTTCAATCAACAAGCAGGAAACCACTATCATCACCGCAATCAATCTCCCTCATAGTCCTCGCAGTCAATCCATACTCGTTCAAGAATTGGTGGATGTTCTAGAGACATAAATTGAGACCAATGTGCACATCTTTAAAGGTGAGCTGGTTCATCACCAACGGATCTCCCTTCCAAGAAGCAAGGAATGCAGATTGCTCATCAGGGTTGGGACTTGAGGATGCCATGTCGCGGTGGCTGAAGCCATGTAAGCCTCTTAATTGGACGCCAACACATGGGCTTTGCTGCTCCACATTTCTAATAATTTCATTATAGTGGTTGCACACATGCAGTGCCGGAGATGATGATTGTCTGAGCGGCATTGGTCATGATGCTGTTCCTCCTTAGCCTGCTCTGTCGTAGAGATGAGGTTAGGATCAGAAAGGGACAGCCAGCGGCCGAGCCAAGGCCCGGCCACCTTGGGCGGCTGGCCGGGCTCCCTTGTAGTACAGACACCTACACAGTACATACAAGACATACAAAGACCATACAGGGACTAGAGAGTAGTAGCAATAACGAGAGGAGGAAGGCGGGCTTGGACATCACTGGACCACACCGCCACCATATATATAGGCTTCTGAGTTCTCATTTTACCATAAAAAGTTGCTAATAGAAGAGGGAGCAGACTTAGCTAGGCACGTAAATTTTAACTCTCTAATATATAGGGATTAAATTGAATGAATGATCTACTACTATGGTCCCACTGTTACTATTTGACATTTGAATTTATCTTTAAGTTTCATTATCCAAGTCACTATGAACTTGTTCTAAAAAAATATCTTAATTAGTTAAATTTAATAATATTGTGACGACGGTCTAATTTTACTTTTTTTTTTTGAAAGTATAACATTATGTTTCGCCCTGACTCAGTAAAAATTCTGGCTCCGACATTGAACGGCCTGATGCTCAGACAGGTGATGGTAGTGTGTCTGGATGAAGAAGAAAAGTCCATAGAAAGACCATCGTCTTTCTAGGCGGGTGAGGCTTTTGGACTGATAACATCAAACACCGGCGGCCGGCGGTGTGACTGCTGCGGGGTCTCTGAGCAGGCTGCGATGAAGGTGTCGAGGAACACCCATTCACAGAGATCGGGTTTGCTGATAGCCTGATATGGCATATTGGCGATGGCGCGGTGTTGCTGTATGGAGCCCGTAAAGCAGCAAAATCCCAGGAAGACATGTGCTGCGAACGAGCATATGTCGGTCAGCCCAACAAAGAAAAAGGCCCATAAAATCAGGAGCGTGTGCTGCGGGCCGAAGAAGGAAACATGGGCCGCAATCCGCCTCCGTTTTGGTCATGGCCTTTTCGGTCTGTCATGCCGGGCTCGGCACTCCACGACAAACCTAAAAGCACAGGCAGGAAGACGCCCCCCGTCCCGCGCCCGCTTTCCCTGGACCCTGTCGCTGGCGCGCCGGCCCCACCCGTCAGATCCGTCTTGCTCCTCTGGCCATCCCGAAAATAGACGGCAAGGCTTATCCTCATCCCCGTGATGCCGGGACCAGGCCACCGTAGACAGTACCCAGACGGACGCAAGTTGGATCTCACAGCCCCAGTTTGAGCTCGGGGTTGGAGTCCGCCCGGCCGATCTTCCCCGTACGCTTATTCCCTTGTTCTGGTCGATCTTCCTCTGCTCCGGCGGCTAGAACAACGCCACCACGCGCCTCATCATACACACTGTAAGCTCCGATCCACGAGTTCTGTTTTGTGCTATACATTGATGTCACCGACAGCTCCTCCTGTCAATTGTCATTCAGACAGACCTCCATTATTTTTCCCTCTCAATCGAGCTAGCTAATCACTCGCCATTGTTTTCTCTGTTTAATTTCCTCCAGTGGTACTCCCGCAGACACACAGGAGGGAGAGGATCTAGGCTATACGTACGTGCATCTGCAGCTTGGATCCCGTAAGCCATCGTTTCGCCCCTCTCGCTGGCGCGCTCTTTGTTTGTTGTTTGGGTGAGCTTCAATTCTCCTCCAAATTAACCATGGTGGTACGCATGCATTCCTATCCCGCCGTCGCATGCCCTCAGTGCCGTGTCGTCCTCTCCGAGTCTCCGGTCCTCCTCTCGTCTGGGTTGACACAAAACAACATTCCCGTAGTTTGCAATGGAATGAAATAAAGCTAAGGACCACCGTACGTTACGTACTGTAGTATATACCCAAGCTCACTAGTAACTAGCTAGTTCGTCGACGACCTTAATTAATTATTTCCTCCTACCTATACTATAGCTAGTACTAGTACAGTAATTATCGATCGAGCTACACAGTGCAGAGGCACAGGCACAGGCAGTGAGCTTGCGTTTTGCCGAGGGTCTCCATCAGCATAAATAACGATTGTACGTGTGCTGTCCTCACCTAAGATTTGAGAGGGCTTTTAGTCATGATACGGTGTTTGGCTCCAAAATAAATAAAAGTTAAGGTTAAGTCTCATTTAACAACTTTTTTAATGAAGTTGTGTCAAACAGGCTCCTTAATTATCATGTACTACTCACTCCATTCTAAATTATAAAATATCCTAAAAATCTTGGAGAGTCAAAGTCTTTCAAGTTTGACCAAACTTATATAACAATATAATAAAATCTATAATATCAACTAAGTATTATTAGATTTTTTTTATCAATTATATTTTCATAATATGTCTATTGATGTCATAAATCTTTAGTTTTCTCTATAATTATTGGTCAAACTTAAGATGTTTTGAATCTTCAAGATTCTTGTAGTGTTTTATAATTTGAAATGAAGTGAGTAGAAAGTTATGTACGTGCATACGAGTATAACTTTATATTTTTCTAAAAATAAAGGGTTATGATTTTTTTCCCAAAAAATATGCAAATTATGATGATAAGTTGTACTATAAAACATTATGCATATAATAATTTATGTGTATAACTTGTAACTTTCCAACAATGAAAAGGTATGAAAATATTTTATGTTTCACAAATATTATATATAAAAGTTATATACATACCTTTACACTTTCTAAAAAAATATGGTAATAAATTATGCACAAAATGTCATACGTACATAAAAAGCTGAGTATCAGCCCTTCGTTTAATTTATTAGGTCAACTTATCAGTCATGGTATAATATTTTTATCTCACAATAAAATAGTTAAAAACGGTATAAGTCAACTTAGCATCCACAGCCGAATAACTTTGTAAAAAGTTAGTCCCTCCATACTCAAAAAATTTGTCGTTTAAGATAAGGTTTTAGTCAAACATTGGAAATATAAATCATGAATAACTTTTAAGTTGTTGAATTTGAAAAATGTGAAAATCATATCAATAGATTTGTCTTGAAAAAATACTTTCATAAAAAATATACATATATTATATTTCAATAAATATTTATCAAAAAAAATAAATGATCGAAGTTATACTTTGGAGACAGTGGCGTTTTCTAAAACGTCAACATTTTTTAGTTTGGAGGGAGTACAGTTTTTTAAAAAGAAAAAGGAACGTTCCTGCGCTGGTGGGATTGATGCGGCAGAGCTAGCACGTTAAAAGAAAATCAAATGGCCGACGACACACGCGTGGCGCTGTCCGAATAAGAAAAGAGGTGGAAATTTGTTTTTTCTATTTATTTTGTAAAAAAAAAGAAAACTGTGTGTCTGGACATGTCGGGATATTGTTAGCTACATCGCGAATTATGCCCCATTTAACAGGGCTCCAAACAACTTCTCTAACACATTTACTGTTTATACAGTGTTTATAGGAACCGTTTTTATCTTTCCTTCCTCCTCTCATAGAGGCAATGAGGAGCAAGTGAAGCTGACAAACTGGTTTCTCCTGCTCACACTAGCCATGTGAAAGTGACAGAGAGAAGAGAGATAAAAACGACTCCTATAAACAATGAATGTGTCAGAGAAGCGGGAGCCATTTAGAGCTCAGTCAAACGAGTTCTCAATGTCGTCTCCTTGTGTGGCCCACATCCTAGGAAAAGCTAGCTCACTAAGGCACTCCCAATGCAGACTCTATCACAGAGTCTAAACCTATTTATTACCTCAAATATTATGGATTTGAAGTCTAAATAAGACTTGGAGTCTTGTTTTTTCACCCTCTCTCTTTAATAAATATAAATAAGTGGTAATAAATAGTCTTAGACTCTATGATAGAGTCTTGCATTGAGAGTGTCCTAATGGTCAATCAGTTATACTCCTTCTATCCCTGAAGGTCAATTCCTTGAATCTGTGCTAGTAAAAAAATAATTAACTTTATAGAAAAATATAATAACATTTATGATTTAAAATGAGCATCATGTGAAAATATATTTTATGATAAATCTAATTATACTAATTTTGTATCATAAATTTTAATGTTTTATTTAAATCAAACTTCAAAAAATTTAACATAGGATAACTTTAGAAACCTATTTTTTCCAGGGACGAAAGTAGTATTACCTTCCTGTTTTCACATCTTAGTGCTCCTCATGGAAGGACCTTCCGGGTCGGACAAAGGTACGTTTTATTGTTCTTCTTGATTTTGTCCGGCAGCGTAATTTGTACTACATGCGACCTCTGTGCTATAGTATACTTTAGAGTTTTTTTTAGTATAAATTAAGAGAATACAAAATACATGTGTACCTCTACTTTATTTTCTAACTAGATCGCCATCAACGTAATTAATAAACGGTAAATGATGATAAAATATCTACGAAATTTCTGCTACTATATATATTTAATGCAAAACCATATCTCTACTAAAATCCTTTATATTTGGATGTACTTTTTTGAATATTTAAAATATACTATATTATAGGACAGTGGCAGAGCGGACAATTTATGTTAAACTTTGTCGAACATGGTGAAATTAATAAATAAATAAATAAATATATCTAAATGCATGCTTCCATAACAGTTATGTATTCAAATGGTTTATGATAATTAAGAAGATAAATGATTTTATAATTAGCACTATGATCGAGTTATTCCTTTCAATGAACCTGACCCTCTGTTTGCCTGTAATTTGTCTTCTTACTGCGTGCCACGTAATCAACTATAATCATCTATAAAATATCATTTATTTACTAGATGTTATTTATTTGTGACTTAGATCTTTTTTAGGAACTTTGAGGAATACTTTAACATACATTTTCAGTCGAAGAATCATGCATTACGTGATTTTTGCAGGTAGACACCTCAATTAAGCAAGTGAGGCATCTTGATCGGCATCGTCTTAGATACATAGATTGATCAAATACTGTCGTTTATATATGTAGGCAGAAATAAAAAGAAGAAAGGAGATCAGTACGCGAATCCCTTTCCGGGGAAGAGGGTGACGATGAGTATGATGCTGATGGTGAAGAGGATGACAACTATGAGGAATCGAGTGAAGATGAGGAGTATGTGGAGGAGTATGTGGAGGAGAGTGAAGAAGAGTCTTCAAAAGTGGGTGAAAGAGACCATAGAGGTAATTATTTATTATAACGTCTCTAATTAATATAGGTTGGACTTTCTTATTTTATTTTAAAACCTAAGTTAGCAGCTGCAGGAAACATCGATTTGATATAGGTTAAACTTCACTGCTAAAAAAATATTTAAGAGACAGGCCTCTTGATTAATAGAGAGAGATATTTTTGTAAATGGTCAGTCCTAGGCAAATGCCTGCCTCTATAAATAGTTATGCATGTCTCTATTAATTGACTATTTACCAAGGTGGTCACCTCAGGACGTATTTATATGTTAATCGATTAATAGATGTTCGTCTTTAAAAATTTATATTAGTAGAGACAATAATCTTAAAAGGTTCATCTCTAGAAATAATTGGATAAAAATAATTCATAACCTTTTCACTTTGTTTTCTTAAACATGGTCGCTATTAGGGATTAAAATGTCCTAATATATGGCTAGATGGGTGAATAGCCTAATAAAAATTTTACAAATGCACTTTGACAAGTGATTAGTAAAACAAAAGACTATAAGCAAGTTTAGCATTAGCACTACCAAAAGATTGCAAGGCATCTATCCAACAATTCTAGTCACTACTAAATATATATAGCACACAAAAGATATCTAGTAAGCTAGGTGAAAGTTAAGAGACTAGTTTAGGCAGAGATATACAAGATACACTAGATAGATGGATAAGTACTCTACTTCACACAAATATAGACAATGTGATTGCAAGAGTAAAGTAGAGGTGGTTATACCGACGCGATGATAGAATAGTTAATATATCAATTGCACACACATGAAATCCTCGGTAGAAGAAAAATGACACAATGATTTTTTTTACCAAGGTTCACTTACTTGTCGGCAAGCTGCTCCTCGTTGTAGCGATATACTCACATGATGATTCGCGCGCTAATAGGTTCGACACGCCTAACCTGCAACCAGATGCCGCACAATCAACACAATATGGGATCCACAAGCTATGAGCAAGGTTCACTTACTTGTCGGCAAGCTGCTCCTCGTTGTAGCGATATACTCACATGGTGATTCGCGCGCTAATAGGTTCGACACGCCTAACCTGCAACCGGATGCCGCACAATCAACACAATATGGGATCCACAAGCTATGAGCAATCTAGTACAGATACCTTTAGTGAATCTCTCACGGGGAAGGCTCAAGAACCCCTCACAATCCACTGATCAGAGCCGGAGACAATAAACAATCCTCCGCTCAACGACCCCGCTGCTCCAAACTGTCTAGGAGTCGACAAACTCCAAGAGTAATAAAAGAATCTGTAGCGATGTCAGCCCAAGTGCCACTAGATGCGCCAACGCAATGCAAATACACCAGCTTGCTCTCCCAACTCACTAAAATGATTAGTAATCAAGCAAAAGTGGTGGGAGTGGAGTGTCTTAGCTCTAGGGGTAGCAAGTGAATGAAATGGCCAAGAGTGTTGCCCCCAAACTGACCAACATCTATTTATAGGGCACCTCAAAAAAAGGAGTCGCTTCACTAGGCTTTCAGCGAGTGCAGCGGACACACTTTAATGTTGCACCAAACGCAACGGTCAATAGCGTCTGGTCACTCCAAGACGGTCATGTGTACTAGTTGTTTGAATAAAGCCGTTGTCATACGACTTCTGCACGCACTCACGCTCTCTATTCAAACACTGGACGCGTCCGGTCAAGCACCAGACTTGGCACGCCGTAATGTCTGGTTGTTTCTAGTAAGCATCCAAAGAGGGATTTTTTCACACCGGACGCATCTGGTAACTAGTGACCCGACACACTCAACTTCCGATGCTCACAGTCAGCACTTCCTCACTCATCCACCGGACGCGTGAGCAGCTCAAGCGTCGCGTCTGGTCCTCAGCGTTCGGTCATTTCCAGTAAGGTTCCAGAGACAACCTATTCTCACTGGACGTGTTCGGTCAACACTGACCGGACTCTCTCAACGTTTGGTGCTCACTTAGCAAATAGACAGAGCCTAGGGTAGGCACTAAATGTGTCTAGTCCCTCCAGGGACATCGTCCGGTCACTTAGGTGAATGCTCGTTTAAGAGACCAAAGCTCTCACTTGCATCGCAAACTTCTTCTACTAGCAAACACCAACCAACTTCAGCTTAGTCTCAAGGTAAACCCACTCTCAAGGGTTCTTCTCATGATAAGCTCGTACACTAACACCACTTGTGTTCATCACTATGTGTATGTGTGTTAGGGTGTTCTCAATCTTTCACCATATGATTTGTTAGCACACTAGGTTTAATGCACATGTAACTAGTTAGATCACCTAGTGGCACTTGATAACCGAATCACTAAGTATTTCTCCCCTCTTAATCGTACGACCATCAATCCTAAACACACTCACACCCTTTATGGTGTCTTGAGTGCCAAAACAAAAGATCCTATCAAGATATACCTTTGCCTTGATTCTCCTTTTATTTTTCTCTTTCTTCTATTCAAGTTGGAGCACTTGATCCATGAACTTGTGATCGTCACCATTCAACACCATGATCATTTTGGCTCCATTGCTTGAAGTGTACTAACCTATCTCATGTAACCACTTAGAGACAATAGGTTAGTGCTTTAAAGGTTTCATCAATTACTCAAAACCAAAATCACAAAAAAACTATACTCAAAACCAACTAGGCTTTCAGGGATGACTTGATCAACAAAGTATCTAATGTTTCTTAATTATAAAGGTGAATGGGGCGACGATGGGGGAGACACGAGGAGGCGGAAAGGGCCACGTCGGGGCAGGCTCTCACATTCATCGTCGGCCATCTCCTTGTTGTCGTTGGAGAGGGAGGGAGGGTGTAAGACGTCGGGCAGGGATGTGAGGCGGTTGTAGTGTGGCTAAGTGCTGGAGAGGGCTCTATGTTAGGGTTTTTTAACAGGACGAGCTTCTTTTACAGATATATGGAGACCGGTCGTTTATTTGGTGCCTCCGAAAATGGTCTCTCCACCTCCGAATAGCACTGCATACTTTAGGAGACTCGTAGAATTTGTGTCCTCCTCTGTTAATTCTAGAGGCCTATCTCCTGAAATCTTTATGTAGAAGTGAAGTGTACAAGTAGTAGTGCTCCCTTCAAAGTCGTTGTCTTTTTTTTTACGCATGCAGATTTGATTCACTAGATTCTCGATCGAGACAGCCAAATTAGGATTTTGCTGTCTTTGCCAACAACATCAGAAGGCGACCTATATTTGCAAGGTTCAAAAACAACTAGTTTGTTAATAATCAACATTTCTACTAATTTACTTCTTTCATTAGCTGAGTTTTGAATATTAGGAGCTATATCTACACTAATGTCTTTACCAATCATCTTCTAAGCATTAAACATAGTATGGATGAGATTGGATAAAGGACTAGAAAGATTACCTGCATAGTGCATCTCTCGAAACATGACAATTCTGCTCACTCCTTTACCTTAATGATGATGCCTTGATTATTTTTCTAGTAGAAGAATAGAAACAATCTTTCAATTGCTTGCAAAATTCCCACATTTACTCATCTAGTTCTTCATGTACTTCTTCTGTGTGACAACATATTGCTCGAGTTGATTTCAACCATAAAAAACAAAACACCTTGGTCCCTATCAGAGTCACCAAAAAGTGTCTTGCTACAAATCTAGTCCCACACGCGACCCCTTCAGACCTCTTGCGGATCGATTTGAAGCGAATAAGGGAAAATATGGCTCAGCTAGTTTCCAAAACTGGTTGAGCCAGTTTCTGTATATCCGCCGCGAAGAACCTAGAAACACCTCCTAGGAAGGAGACTATTGGGAGGCGCATCTAGGGTTGGTCTGGTCGGCAAGGCAACTTAGAAAGCCAACAAAAACCCATCGAGATGCTTGGAAAACAAGGGTCTGAAAAAGTAAGGTAAAGTGATAAAAATGCATTAAAAGAAATATAATAGATTTGATTACACTACTATAATAATTATTTTCAAAGGCAGTCATTTTGAATTTACGAAGACGATCGCCTCTGTCAAATTGTCACTATTAGTCACCCACTTTTGGAGGCGGGGTAGTGACTGCCTCCAAAAACTAATTAACAGAAGCGGACACCTTAAGATGCCTCTATTAATGCCAATTACGGAGACGGGTAAGTTAAGACGTCAGCCTCTATAAATGGTTTATAAAAGACAAAAAACTAAAAAAAATGTGAATATATATAGGATGATATCTTTTAATATCAATATTTTGTAATCTTATATTCAATATCTTGACTACTAATTAAACTCAAAATAATAAATTTAAAATTCATATTTGAGACATTAAAAAAATTCTAAGTCAAAAAATTATCAACAACAAACATGTAGTACTATTAAACCAAAACTGGGATTATCCGAATAAAATTATGGTACAGTGTGTGTTACGGACAATACAACTTTGGTATGAAATATGTGAATATTTAAGGTCGCATTTGGGACTCTAAATGACTTCAAATAAAAAACTTATCAGCCGCTTAGATGTATATTGTATATTGATAACTACACTTTTCATATAGACCATTACAACATCCCAAATTGTTTAAAAATATTAAATTCCATGAACTTACGATAATATTTTGGGAGCCTAAACAATATTAATTAAAAAACTTTTCAACTACAAAGTTGTAAACTTGTATCGAGGGCTACAATTTTTATATAAAGTTTATATTCATTCAAAATCATAGAAAATAATTATAAATTATTTTTGGATGCAATTATTTATACATACAAACATGTTAAGACGTCATTATCTGAAAATCTATTAACAGAGACAATAGCCTTAGGACAACCGCCTCTGCAAGTAGTGCTTATTTTATTTTTGCGAGACATGGTATAGACACAATCAAACTTAGGACATGAACCTAGACTAGCGGATTTCACTACAAGAAAATAAAATCATTGACGCCTGCACTTCTTCATTTATTAATTAGATTTGCTGTGGTAATTGACTTTTCTATTTTTACTGCAGATTTTGACATCAAAGATGTAGAAGTTGAGGATGAAGAAGATCGTGGCTGTGGCAGCAGCTCTTACCCTACTGACAGCCCAATCTCACCACAACGATGTCCTCCCTCATCGTCAGAGGACACCAGTCCCTAGACTGAACCCAGAACTAATCACTAGAAGCGGTTGACCGTTATCGTCGTCACTGGATTCATATTCAATAAATTTATGAATTGAACACTAGGCATGGTTGTGTATCTTTATTTTAATTAGGCAACCATATTAGGGTGTAAGAAACTAATGTTTTTGGTCAGTAGCAACGCCATGCATTTAGCTGCGTCTCCAGGCAGCTAGAGAGCTTCATCACATTTCCAACAAATGTAATAAATTTCCTTTCGCAATCCCAAACAACAAATTATGCCACAAGTTTTTTTCCCAATATAAAACAGCTACCAGGCTGCCTCATGTCAGCTTCGCCATCTCGAATGAACTTACCATCAGGTGTAGCAACAACAAAAGGCGAGAATACCACAAACCAAACAACCAGAAAGGGTACAGATAAGTCTTATCAATTAACTTGGTCCATCATAACAAGCAAAGTTTCTAGTCCGCACAGGATGCCGTCACAGAACAGCCAACACCCAACGAGCACCCAAGTGCAACTACCAAGTTCATTTGGCTACTATACTTGTTTTACTCCCAAACATGTTTGCGGTTCAACGATGTGGCTTTTACTTCAAAACTTGCTTCTGGTTCAACGATATGGCTAAACCATTTTGTTCTAACAATTCATTGCATCTCACAAAACTAGGTTCACTGCCATAAAAACCTACTATTGCCCGCGCTACTCACTTTGTTAGAAAGAAAAAGAAAAAAGATGACTGGCAACAACTCCATGACCTGTGCACCCCTTCTTAATCACCCTGGATAAGATGGGTCATAGGAAGCATTAGACAGACAGCATTAGTGCCAAACACAAGATCACATGTCAAAGGAACTTCCAACTAACCTCATCAGAAATCTAATCTTTAAGGTCCTCCTTGGAGCCGGCCAATTCCATCTCCACCATGCACTCCTCTTGGCTCAGAGGGGCCCTGTTCTTGTGGCGCATGTGCTTGTGCCACCCACTCTGGCAGTGCTCTCTGTATAGCTTGTCCTCCATGAGCACATCACACTCCTTGCACCTTCTCTGCTGCTTGCCTTGTGCACTGCCCTGGCTTTCAGTTTCAGCATTGTCTCACTTATCTGACCAACAGCATCAGGCCCCTTTGGAGGAGCTTCTTGTGGCACTTCGACACTGTCATGTTGCTCCACAGATGGGCCACCTTCTGCATGTGCTGAGACAGACCGCACTTCCACCCTCCCTTGCACATCCTTCAGCCGCTCCTCACATGAGTGCAGAATAGATGGCTCAATCTCACATACCTGTAAAAAGTATCCACATCCACAGTTAAATGTAGTAAACTAATAATGATGACAAGTTTCAGCATAGAGGCATTTTGGGTTCAGCAATTGATCCCATCAGCAATACGAAAAAGGAAAAAACAATAAAAACAGCCCACTTTGGAGGTGCATAATATCCACCTGTTCTTTCTAATTGGGGATCAGGCACTAGGCACCTCCCATGGGCCAACTGGAGCGTTGTTATTTTTTAAACATCGACTACAGGTAACATGGACCAAGCTTCTAGGCTGTTACTCATGTGAAAGAAATAACTACTAGCCAATATGAGAATCATGTGACACATGAATGACCAGAAAACAAAAAAGAATTAAAAGACTTACAATAGAAGGCTTTGTGCCAGATTCATCCATTGAAATCACAGTAGCATTCTGTACAGCAACCTTTTCCATCATGCCAGTAAAATTGAGCTTTGGCGTAGTGAATCGCACCCTCAGTGGTGCATGCTTTATGGGAAGTGTTCGATGAGCTTCTTTATAACCTTGAGCACCTGCAAGACCAAAGAGAACACAGATAAAAAAAAAACGCACAAGATCGTAGACAAAGGAATTTCACATAGTCAAGTTGCTATGTCTATCATCATGTCCAGAGAGCAGGTAATATTGACAAGCTTCGAGTACTACGCTATACAAAATATAGCCGATAATCATACAGGCGCAGATCTAGGGTGGGGTGGGGGGTGGGGTGCGATCCCCTTGAGCCCCAGGAAGAAAATTTCCAGGCTGAAGGTGTCAAACTTACCAATCTGGAGGTTGAAGACACTCATCTAATCGCTACTTGGGCCAGCGAGGTAATTGTTAGCAAGGTGAGACTCAGAATTGTGTGCTAGGGCTGAATTGCCTCTAGGCTTTGATCCCTTTTATATACACTAGAGCTCAATAGAGCTTCTTGGGATACAAGTTTGCTTTAGGAGCATATTCCTAATGCTGTAAAGTAAAGCTAGCCTAAAGCATAAAGTAACTATCTAGAACTGAAAGTAGAGACTAACAACTAAAGTGCTCTAATAGCCAAGGCTTATCTATCAATTCTCCCCCTAAGCCTTGCTTCAGCCTGTCTTGATGATCTTCTTGAGCCAAATCTTGCTTCTCATATCTTCAAACTTGGTCCTTCCAAATGACTTGGTGAGAATGTCTGCAAGTTGCTCATTTGTGGGGATGTGATCTGCCTTAATGCTCCCCTCATCCATGCAATCTCTGATGAAGTGGAACTTTGTCCTTATGTGCTTGCTCCTGTCATGGAACACTGGGTTCTTGGCAAGTGCAAGTGCTGACTTGTTGTCCACCTTCAACTTCACAGTTTCCACTCTTCTTCCTAGCAAATCAGCCAGTAACCTTGATAGCCATAGTGCCTGAGTTGCTGTTGTTGTCATGGCCACATAATCAGCCTCACAGCTAGAGAGTGTCACTACCTTCTGCTTGACAGACTGCCAACTGACCAAGTTGTTGCCTAGGGAAAAAAAAAGCCAGTTGTGCTCTTGCTGGAATCGATGTCTCCAGCAAGATCTGAGTCACAATAGCCCAAGAACCTTGCTGAATTTGGTGCCTTGGTGAAGTGAAGGCCATAGTCAAGGGTACCTGCTAAGTACCTGAGAATTCTCTTGACTGCCATTTAATATTCAATGGTAGGTCTCTCCAAGAACCTGCTCACAAATCCCACTGAAAAAGGCAGGTCTGGTCTAGTGTGGACCAAGTACCTCAAGCTTCCAACCAATCTTCTGTATTGTGTTGGATCCACTTCTTCTGTTGTGCTCTCCTTGCTCAGCTTCAATCTTTCTTCCATTGGAGTGGCAGCAGGGTTGCAATCAGCCATGCTTCCCAACTCCACAATCCTCTTGGCATAGTGGCTCTGCCTCAGAGTGATCCCACTACTGCCTTGCTGCACTTCTACTCCAAGATAGAAACTGAGTAACCCAAGGTCACTCATCTCAAAGATGGACTGCATCTCTGTCTTTAAAGCCTTCACTTCCTCTTCCTTGACTCCAGTGATGATCAAATCATCCACAGACTCCAACCAGTAGGACAGAGCCATTGGAGCCTCTTCTGTAGATGGCAGCTTCATGGTTGCTCTGAACAAACCCCATCTTCTTCAAGGTTGAGTTCAGCTTTGCATTCCATGCCCTGGGTGCCTGCCTCAGCCCATACAGTGCCTTGTGGAGACGATAGACCTTGTCTTCTTCTCCTAGGACAGCAAACCCAGGTGGCTGCTGCACATAGACCTCCTCCTTGAGCTCCCCAGTGAGAAATGCTGACTTGACATCCATGTGGTGGACCTTCCACTCTTCTTGAGCAGCCAAAGCCAGCAGTAGCCTTACTGACTCCATCCTTGCAACAAGGGCGAAGGCATCTTCATAATCAATCCCCTCTTGCTGCACAAAACCCCGAGCCACAAGCCTTGCCTTGTGCTTGATCACAGCACCTTCCTCATTCTTCTTCAGCTTGAACACCCACTTCAGGGGTGATTGGTCGATGACCAGCTCGGGGTGGCACCAGCTCCCAGGTGCCATTGCGCTCAACAGCGCCCAGCTCTTCCTCCATCGCAGCTTGCCAAGCTGGATCATCCTTCGCCTCTGCGTAGGTAGTCGGCTCGCCCGAGCAGGAGAGGTGCAGCTCGGCGAACAGCCGCTGCGCCGGCAGCGGGGTGGACTCATCCCCGATGAGGTCAGTGATGCGGCGGTAGCGCAGCTGCTCACTGCCGTGGTAGGCGTCCAACCTTTCTTCATCGTCCTCCAGGGGAGTCACATGCTTGACCCGAGGACTGGAGTTGCTTGCCGTTGGTGATGGCGTGGCGGGCAGTGGAGTGGCCGCCGCCACGGGATCCTCTGCATCCTCCTCATCTTCTGAAGGCTCCAGTGTATTGAAGCGCGGCGGAGGAGTTGGCGATGGTGATGCCGAGCTGGGAGCTCCAGGCACTGAAGTGCCTTTTGATACCTTGATCGGCGCAGTAGGAGCTGAACTCAGCGACGGTGAACTCGCCGCCGTTGTCTGTGCGCAAGACCTTGAGCTGGCAGCCGCTCTCCATCTCTGCCGCAGCCTTGATGCGCTTGATTGCCTCCCCAGCAGCATCCTTGGTCGGCAACAGCGCCGCCCACATGAACCGGGTGGCGTCGTCCACCAGTAGAAGGATGTAGCGGTTGCCCGCCGGAGTCGCCGACGTCACGGGTCCGCAGAGGTCGCCGTGCACCAATCCCAGGTGCTCCTGGGCACGGTACGACGTCGCGGATGGGAACGCTCGCCGCCTCTGCTTGGTGGTGACGCAGACGTCGCAGACCTGCTCCGCGTGGTCGATCTTGAGGATCCCACGGGCCATCTCTCCTCTGCACAGACGCCGTAGTACATCAAAGTGCAAGTGGTCGAGCCTCTCGTGCCATTTCCACGCCTTGTCATCCTTGCGCGCGGCGAGACAGCATGGCTGCGCAGCTTCCAAATGGAGAATGTAGAGGCGGTTAGCTCCTCGAGATACCTTGGCAAGCAGGCGGCCGCTGCGATCCTAGATGCGCAGCACGCCATTGTCGATCTCCACCTTGGAGCCGCCCTTGTCCAACTGCCCAAGGCTCATGATTGAATTCTTGAGGGCAGGGATGAAATACACCCCGTGCAGCACGCGGTGCTTGCCTGTCTTGCCTTGGAACACGATGGTGCCGACGCCCCGGATGTCCACCTTGGGCGCGTCCCCGAAGCGCACGGTGCCGCGGACGTCTGTGTTCAGGTCGGCGAAGAGCTCGCGGCGGCCCGTCATGTGGTGCGTTGCTCCACTGTCGAGGTACCAGCCTCCCATCTTCTCCTCTGCTTCATCGACGCCGAGGTAGGCGCGGGCTTTTGGCTCCGTACGAAGGTACTTCTCCACCACGCGCGCCTCGGTGATGTCTCGGTCGCCGTGGATGACGAGTTGCTGATGCAGAGTCGACAATCGGATGGCAAAGTCGTCGACTTGCTCACCGGGCTTGATGTCGATGTTCTCCCAATCCCGGCGAAGTCGCTGCAACGTCGCCCGTCGGACCCTGTCCACGCCGATCCTTGCTGCAGCGATGGCGTCCCACGCCTCCTTCGCCGTCGCCTTGTTCATGAGCGGGATGCCCATCTCCTTGGGCACGGCAGCCACGATCACCTCGAACGCCCGCCGATCGTCGCGGTACTAGACCGGACCTCCCTCGACGGCCTCCCACATGTCGCGCGCCTGCATCCGCAACTTCATGAGCTGCGACAACTCGTGGTAGTTGGTCTTGTCCAGCATCGGCCACGCCGTGCTGCTGCCGGAGTCGCGGTAGACCACCCTGTCCCGCGACTCATGGCGCCCACCGCCGCGGCCTCGCCTGTGGTCGCGCGGAGACTGAGCGGCGCCGATCCCTCCGATCGCGCGGGCTCTCAGAGCGCCTGGCGTCCTTCTCCATCTTCTCCTCCTCTGCTCGCAGCGCCTGCGCGGTCCTCGCTGCCTGCTCTTCTGCTGCTGCAGCCTGCCTCGCCGCTGTTGTTGCTGCCTCTGCAACCAGCAGTCGCGCGGCCCGGGTGTTGGAGTCGCCCTGCGCTCCCTCACCGGTGATCGAGGTACCATCCTCGGTGGCCAAAGCCTTGGCCTTGGTGGCGGCGGCGGCGGCGCGCTCTGTTGAAGCAGACATGGCTGGGAGGGTGGAAAGGTGGGGTTTTGGGCTCTCTAGCAAAACCTAAGGCTCTGATGCCAATTGTTAGCAAGGTGAGACTCAGAATTGTGTGCTAGGGCTGAATTGCCTCTAGGCTTTGATCCCCTTTATATACACTAGAGCTCAATAGAGCTTCTTGGGATACAAGTTTGCTTTAGGAGCATATTCCTAATGCTGTAAAGTAAAGCTAGCCTAAAGCATAAAGTAACTATCTAGAACTGAAAGTAGAGACTAACAACTAAAGTGCTCTAATAGCCAAGGCTTATCTATCAGTAATGGGCCTTTTCTCACTAATTCCCACTCGCCTCTATTGCGGCCCAAGAATGACTAGGCAAACCTCTCTGAACGGATACCCCTTCCCCTGGCCCCGACTCTGTGACTCCTGAAGTCCCGAATCCCGACTCCATTGCAAGACTGCAATGACCGCATAGCGCTAGCAGCGACCCAACGAACAGAGCATCGACGCGAATCCGACAAGCCGACACAGATAAGGCCTCTAGCTCCTCGAGCGGATCCACGGCCACGGTGTGCAGCAGAGCATCAGCTAGTGGCCTGGGTTGGGCCACCGGAGGCTGGCAGATGGCCAATGGGCGGAGTAAGCCTCAGAGCTCAACCAGCAGCCAGCAGCCCAGCACTCTGAATGTTGCCTGCCTCGCTGAGGTTGTGAGGCCTTGTTAGCTTGTGCTTTTGCTAGTCTGGGAGAAATTGAGAGAAGCAATCAAGCAAACATTTAGGTATAAAATACAATTCACTCATGCCTTATTCTCTATAAATGTGGTTAGGCCCTATTTGATGTAAATGCTAGATTTATCAGCATGGTCCCAAGTTTGGCAGTTTGCCTGCACAGTGCCAAAGAAGGTCCAGCACCCTATATTTGTTTGTTGCTTATGTCTTACATTATCTATTATGTGCTTGCAGTTTATGTTTAGTTGTATCCATTATTCCATTTCATTAATTTTGTGATTGGATTGCTAAAGAATACTGACTATTTTTTTGGTATCTTCAATTGGGAATTTTGGATGAGTGACAACTATGGTAATGGGCGGATAGAGAAAAATTGTGCTGTCACAATGAATTAAAGCCGTTCGTGGTGCACCTGTAGGCCGCTTGGATTGCCTTTCAGTTATAATACATACTCCCTCCGTATCAGATTTAAAAGTCGTTTAGGACAGCGACATGGTCTCCCAAACACAACTTTGACCTCTTGTTTCATAAAAATATTTATGGAATAATGATATATGTATACTTTTATGAAAGTAGTTTTCAAAACAAATCTATTCATGTAATTTTCATGTTTGTAATCTCAACTTAAAAGTTATTGATGATTTATATTCCCAATGTTTGACCAAAATCTTGTCCAAAACGACTTCAAAATCAGATACGAAGGGAGTATTATGCCATAAATGTTTGTCCCAAGCGGATCAAGATATAACCTCTTTTTTTCTCAAACTACACAGGAGAGCTGTGTGTCATTTCATTAAGGTAGAAAAAAAGAGTAAAGTCTAGAAGGACCCAAACCAGAGTACAGGAACACCACACACACCAACACTCCAGGAATAGGTTAGAGTTTCGCCACAGGCTACAAGAAAAAAAAAAACAACCAGTGATCGCATGGCTTACAAACCAAGGTCCAGCAACCTGGGCAGGAGCTCCTGGAGCTTCGAAGCCCCTGCTGAACACAAGAGGCCACCCTCCATGCTTACTGCCCGAAGCACAGCCTGAATACTTGGCCTCAAATTCTCAAACACACAATCATTTCGGTGTTTCCAGACCTCCCACGCCACCAAGTTTATCAATGCGTTGAGGCCCTTACGCATTTCTTCCACCATCCAGAGAAACAACTCACTGAAGGATCAGGTGCTAACTGCAGTATGCCCAGGTGCTGAAAAATTGATGCCCAGACTTGGCGAGAAAATACACAGCCAACCAGAAGGTGGTTGATCGTTTCCTTGCCTTGGTCAAGGGGCAAACCTCCAGGTGGGGCAGACCCCCATTTTGCTAGGTGGTCAGCCATCCAACACCAATTATGTACCACCAGCCAAATGGAAAATTTGCAACCAGGGCGGGGGGAGGCAACTTTTCCAAATTCTTCTCCATGGGCTGAATTTGATGGCACCTACAAAGAAGGCTGAATAAGCAGACTTGCTGATCTGGCGGAGTCAACTTCCACTTATACTGGTCTGGCACATCCTGTTGCAAAGCTATGCCATCCACCAAGTCCCAAACTTGAAGATATTCAACCAATACCTATACCGTAAGAGTCCTTTTTATGTCGTCAACCCATCTTCTATTTTGGAGAGCTTGGGCTACGGTCCGCCTCTTGGCTGTTCATTTCGAGACTGTTTTGAACATATTGGTTTGCCAACTGAGAGCGGGAGTCCGAGATAAGTACATGGGAACTCCTTGATGGAACAAGACAGGACAGCGGCCATAAGTGCTAACTCTTCATCAGAACAATGAATAGGTGAGACTGAGCTTTTGGACAGATTGGTTCTAAGACTCGAAGCATGTCCGAGCAGGTCATGAAGATGCCTGATTACACTTAGGTCCGACCTGTGAGGCCTCAAGAAAACTACTGCATCATCTGCATAAAAATATACTCGATGTCGGGTTTGTTGAATGGCTAGTGGCTGCAGCATCTCCTTCATGGTGGCGTACTTGATCAATGAGTTAAGAACATGACCAAAATGAACAACATAGAGGAGAGGGGATCCCCTTGTCTTAAGCACCGACAATGAACAATAGTCTCACCCGACTCCCCATTCACTAACACTTGGATGGAAGAAGTAGATAGAATTAGGCAAATGAGATCACGCCATTGCTGCCCAAAACCCATGTGATGCAACACTTCCAACAGAAAGGACCAAGAAACCGAGTCAAACTGTCAAAGGCCTTAGAAATATCCAACTTAAGGAGAATATGAGCCTCCTTTTTATGTAATGACTTCACCCTCTGCTGGACAAGGATAAAGTTGTCATGGATATTTCTTCCTCTCACAAAAGCACTTCGACTTGCGAGACTAGACTGGGTAACAAAGGAGCCAAACTGTGGATTAAGCTTATAGGCCGAAAGTCCTTTACCTCAACCACCTCTGTCTTCTTAGGCAGTAAAGTAATAAAGGCTGTGTTGAGAAGCAGAAAATCGAAAACATGGCCTCTATAAATGACATCTAGGGCCATCAACAAGTCACTTTTTGATAATGCTCCAACAGGTTTTATAAAATCGGCCTGTCCTTGGGCCTTATCCAAAGGCAAATCTTTAGGAGTAGCCTAAACCTCTTCCTCCGAGAATGGAACACCAAGCACAGAAATCTCGTGTTGTTGAACGCCTAATTCCGCTAGATCAATAGTAAAATCCCTCTCTTCTGCCTTCCCAAGAACATTTCATAAAAGTCAAGCACAGCCACCAGGGACCACCAACAGATCCCCAACTTGCAGATTTGGTATGAAAAAATTCTTTTTTTCTAAACCGAGCTTGCTGGTGGAAAAAGGCAGTATTAGCATCACCCACCTGGAGATACAAAATTCTAGAACGCAATCTAGCCATGGTTCTTTCCAAGGAGGCCAATCTGAAGTAGCTGAGCAGCCACTCATTATCAAATAGATCCCTAGTATCTCTTTTGATTTCCAACCGATGGAGAACCTTCTTGGCCATTCCAAGCTGGATTTTGATGTTCCCCACCTTACCTTGTCCCCAGTCCCCACTTTTGAAGACCCTTGCTAAGCTGCTGCAGTTTTAGAAATAGGCGCTCAATGGCATAATTAGCTTGTACCGGAGACTCCCAATTCTGCTTGACAGCATCCAAGATTCCCGCGACTTTGGTCCAGAAACTTTCAAAATGGAAGCAACGTTTGCCATTAGTACTTACTTTTAGGTCTAGGATAAGCAGGCAGTGATCAGAGACACCAGAGGCTGTGCAGTACTGAGTCAGGGAAGATGCCTTCCCAATCTGTGGTCCAATCTCACAAGAGTGGATGACTGCCTCTCATTATATCACAAGATATAGTTTCAGTGGCTACGCGGCTTCTCAGAGGCTATGTTTGGATGTGATGTGGAGCAAACAACAGCTATTAGCAAGAGCAATGGGCAGCACAAGCAGGGTCTGGGAGCCCTCAGAACTATGGCCCAAGGCTGCCTACCTGACGTGTTCTCTACAAGTTCTGGAAAGTGCACGACCTAGCTGCTATGAAGGATGTGTTAGGCAGAATGCCATAAAGATAGCACATATCCCTTTTTTCTTCCTTCTCTATCCAAATGAATAATCAGCTTCCAGATAACTGTATTTTGCAGCAAATCGATGAATGCATTATAACATGATGAAGCTTTTTTGTATTTTCTTCTGATTATATAAAAGTAAATTTACGATTTTAAATCATTATATGAATTGAATTATGGCTTTATAGATTGTCAATCAAATAGAATGCCTTTTATATTAGAAATTGAAATCTAAATTCTTTTGTTGTTATATTGATCCATTACAAAGGAAATCACTTTGACAAATTTGTGTATGTCATGCATACATGTCTACTTCGTCTATATTAATATCCCAACTCAGTTACTCAAACCAACTATTAAGAGCAAATGTCATAATTTTATAAATGGAAATAATACGTCAGAAATAATTTTGGAGTAAAAGATCTTGCCTGACTTTTGGTACAGCTGGTTTGTGAGCATACTCCTTCATCATCACGAAAGATACCATCATCGACATCAGCTGAAAAAAATATTTAGCTAGATGAGCTAGTTAACTTTCAAATAAAAGTCAACAAATTACCTAATGGAATAATTTCTATTTATTTTTTTCTCGAAAATGTAGGAGAGCTGCGCATCATTATATTAAGAAGATGGAAAAAGAGGGACAAGTGCCCATACAACACAAAAACTCAACCCCCCCCCCCCCCCCCCCCCCCCACACACACACACACTCTGTTGCTGCTGCCCTTAGGAAGACTCGCATCTGCGAAAGAAACTAGAGACTACCAAACTACCATAAGACAGGGTGCTAACCATGCGGAACAATGGCAGCTAGGAGGGATAAACCTTGAGCCCCTGCCAACAACCATGCCTATTTAGCTAACTGAACTAATTAACTTTCTAATAAAGGGCGGTTTGTGTGGTGTGTGTTGTATTTGGGGTCTTTCCCCCTTTCTATCTTCTTAATATAATGAAGCGCAGCTCTCCTACGTTTTCGAGAAAAACTTTCTAATAAAGTCAACAAATTACCTGATGGAACAAATTCAGAATTTGCTTTTTCTCGCAGCCTCTGTACCTTCTGCGCTGAGTAATGTTTCTCTATCGCCGTCATCAAGATATAATTAACCTCGTTAATGCGATATTCTGATTGTTGTTGAAGGCTTCTCTCATCACCTAAAACAATAATATCTAATATTAAATTCCTCATTTAAACTTGTGTATATGTGTATTTGAAGAGGGGATATCTGAGTTCACTCTCTCAAATGCTTTAGCATACACAGACATAAAATGTGGGTGCATAAATAAAGACAACATATGTAGCAGATTATGAACAAATCAATCATTAGATTACACAACTTACCTATTTCATCAGGAGGGCATAATTTGACTAAGTTCTTTGTAAGGTCTTCTACCCTTAACTTTCCAATACCACTTTTTACTGTTTCACCTTTTTTGTTTTTCCGAGGACAAAATTTTTTGCCCCATGAATTCAAGAAGTACAAATACTTCTTGCCATTCTTCATTCCAGCTCCAATAATTACAACTGCATGCCCTATCTGTTTACCATTTTTGGCTTCAATGGCTGCTAATCGAGGTGATTTGTATATCTTGCAGTAGGGTAAATGGCCTCTTCTCTTCCCAGCCAGATAGGTACCAACAAAGGGAGTGCCTTCAGCCAAAGCTTGACATATTTTCTCAAAAGAATCACGAGGAACCGTGGAGACATCTGGTGCTTTATATGGCTCATCCTGTGATTTTTTTTTTTGCCAAATAAAATTGTTAGAATCACGAAAGAAAAGATTATGGTAGATTTGCATAAAATAAATGTCACACATTGCTGATCTCAATCTCTTCTGGCTGAACTCTTTCACATCCTTCCGCTCTCAATATCAATCCCATATGGAGAACCTTATGTACTCCTCTATTTTGTGTTAGACCATCATGAGAAGGAAAACTTGGAAATTTCTCCATAAATTTCTCCTCCAATGCAAAAGGATCTATGGGTATCACAGACTCTGGATCAGTACCATTTCTAATACTGAACACACGCTCTGTTACTTCTGCTGCTTTGGCATATGCAAAAGCAACACAGAAGGCTGCAAAAACATAAGAGAATAATTATCATAAAAGTTTAATTTATACATGGGAAGAAGATTACACAATAGTTTATGTTAGTAACAAATAAGGTTAATTAAGAAAGGATTCCAAAGGTTAATTAAGAAAGAATTCGAATCTGGCTTTTGACAACATTTATTTTTTATTAGAAAATATTTATTTATTAGTGTTCTGCCTACCTAAATAACAACCTTATGACAAGCCATCTGATTTTTTTTATATCAATATTAGAGGATAAACATGTTCTAAGTATATTCATTGAGTATTGAAGAAACTGGTAATAATAATATATAGAAACCTAGGCAACATGTCATGTGAGTCCCTAGGCAGCACGCCGAGGACAATCCCAGGCAGCAACCACCAACCATCAAGCATGCTAACACCCCACACCCTACCCCACCCCACCCCACCCCACAGTAGAAAAGTCGGTTAGGCAAACATGAAGACTGGAGTGAAATTCTTGGAACACTGATATTGGAAGTCCTTTGGTAAAGATATGAGCAAATTTCGATATTGTCGGAACGTGGAGCACTTAACATCACCAATGGTAACTCACGAACGAACGAAGTGGAGATCAATATCAACATGCTTCATGCCTTGAGTTGTACTGGATTTGTGCACAAGTAGACGGTCTAGCGAAGCATGACGTTCAAGTTGTTAGAGCAAACAAGTTTTAGCAACTCCATTGGCCACAACCAGGTATTCAGCATCACCACTTGAATGAGTGGCTATGTTTTGCCATTTGGAGAACCAGGAAATCAAGTTATCACTGAGAAACACAGCATAACCTAAAGTAGATCTTTGAGTGTCTATCTTGCCTAGTCGGCATTAGTGTAAACCACCATCTCGGAGGGAGGAGATGGCCGAAGCACTGTGCAGACTATAGCAGGTTTCGCCACAAGAGGACCCAGTGCGCCATGTATCGATCCAAGGAACCATCAGCATGAAACTAGTGACAAAAGATCCACTTTCTGGTCACCACATTTGCGTTGGGTGGTCATGGACCATGATCCCACGTGTTATTGGATACGCCCTCCGTCTCAAATTATAAGAGAGTCAAAGCATCTTGACCAAAATTATAGGGAACTGACAAAGATTTATGATATCAAATAGGTATACTATGAAAATATAACTTATAAATATAAATATAAATATTCTAATGATACTTATTTGGTATCATAAATGTTATTATTTTATTGTATAAACTTGGTCAAAGTTAAGATGCTTTTACTCTCCAAGAAAAGTTGGAATGACTTATAATTTGGAACGGATGGAGTAGAGGCATACTCCATAGTGGAGTGTCAATTGGGATCAACAAGAGCACTCCAGTAGGTCTCCATGGTGTGGTGGTAGGGGGGGAGAGAGACAGAGATCTGGCGAGCCGACGAAAGCCAATCTTCTCTCTGGTGGTTAGAGTGGTGATTGACCACCGGAAAGACTTGGACAGCACCCTTCAGTAGGTGCAACGACCCAGCAAAAGCAGCAACGACAGGATCAGGCTGGTGCACCAACAAGGCACATGGCTAGGAGCAGCTCCGGGTGTGTACTTGAGTGATGTTGCACACAAGTAGGGATGCAAGCAATCAGCCCGCGAACCCACGTATACACTTAATTTTGTGGGATGCCGCGAGAAACCCACAAAATTAAGCCTATATGTGGGTTCACGGGCCAACTCGCTTACATCCCTAACACAGAGGGCATAACCAAGACCGATGCCATAGAAGGCTTTGGACCCAGACACGGCTAGTGACACTGGAGTAACCGATGCCACGTGGCATAGGAGGTGTTGGGTGGCCTCGAGGCGCCAAAACAGCTGATGTTGCACATGGCGCAGGTCGTGGCTAGCATGGTGATGACAAGGTAGCCAAGCTACGCGGGATACTAGCGATCCCAGGGAGGGAAGGATCAAGGTCTGTAGGTGCCAAGTGCTCAACCAACGAACATGACTAGGCCACATGGTGATGGACCCCGTCCATGGGTTGTAGAAAAAAGGCCAGGGTGGCACACCCTTGCTGTTGTTGCCGTGGTGGCGGCGCTATTGCTGCTGACAACTGAGTCAACGCAACAAGGTAGTTGGAGCCGCTGTTGGTGCAGGCGAAGGATCGTCGAAGGTTGTTCCCTGGAAGCGTTGGGGACAGTAGCCTTCTTCCGCGTGGTGAGGAGGGCGATCAGCAGATGCAATGAGCGCGGGTTCATGATAGGTTCCTTGATAAGGGGGTCATTGCGGACCTCATTGAATGTAAGGAACAACTAGGAGCGCTTTAGGAGAGCCTTCATGAGGTAATACTTTGCACTGAGACCACGAAGAAAGTTGAGGGCAAGGTGCAGTCATGGCTTCACTGAGATCACCGAGGGCGTCTGCCATCCCCTTCATCCTGCAGCTATATTCACTAATAGAGAGATTGTCCTGGATGAGCATGTCGAAATCAGCCTCTAGGTGGAGGGCATGAATCTCTCGGTTGCCTAAACTGCTACTCAATAGCGAGTGAAGTCTAGGTTGGTATTTTATTTATATACTTTCAATAAAGCAGGGGCTAAACGTTTTAATCTATTTGTATTAACTAAAAAGTTAGTTTATTATATACTCAACGTAAAATAGACAAACTCACGTGACTGCGCTTGATCACGAACTTCTCCCGTTAGTGATTTTTCACCGACTTCGATCTCTCCTAAGCAAAATTTGAAATCGAGTGACAGCTGAAATATAAAGTAATAACAACATTAATATAAAATATTTTAGATTGCATTTAAGAGAGACTGAAAATAATGTGTTTAAAACCTTTCTTCCACAGTTGTTTGCACTGAAAAGCTGGGAGATTGAAAAAGCGATGTTTTGTTGGCTTGTTCAGATTTCCACAGGGACACTTCCATGGTTTCCCGTCATTAGAACTACGAGAGTTTTTATTCTTCATATTTTTCAACCTATCAAATTTGAACCAATATGCAATACATAAATAAATTGAGATAGATGAAAAACAAACAGTGATACTATATTATAGTATTAACAAGCACATGGAAATGGTTCTGGGCAACTCTGAAGAATGACTTAAATGTCATCAATACAGGTCCTTAAACCATTATGAGCGACAAACAGAAGGTACATCACGCAAACTTTCTCATGGCTGGTCTATATTTTATATGACGATTGTCTAATTTGCTTTTTATGTGTATCAATAGGTTTGATAAATGTCATGAACTCAATTTCCCCAGATGCTAAACACAGGTTTTGTGTGAGGCACTTGTATCAAAATTTCCACTCAGTTTACAAGGGGAATATTGAAGAATGATGTGTGGGCAATAGCTAGATCTAGCAATGTCCCTCAGCAGGAGAAAAACTGGAACAGATGAAGAAGGATAGCCCAGAAGCCTTTGTTTGGGTTGAAGAACTAGCACATGGGTTAGAGCTGGTTTCCCAAAATGTGACTTGTTACTAAACAACAATTCTGAGGTCTTTAATAAGTTACCATATTCTGCTATGTCTTTAATAAGTTACCTTACAATTGCACTGACTTCTTTTAATATTCCATCAGGTATATATTGGATGCTAGGGAGATTCTTGTACTCTCAATGCTAAAGTAAATCAGGTGCCAAATCATGAATTGGTCTATACAAAACAGCATGAAGCTACAAATAAGTGGATCGGCACTATATGTCCCAAGCTGAAGAAGCATGATAGGCATATACAGGTTGTGTGATTGTGTCATCTTGCATGGTGTATCCTACTGGAGGGATTTTTGCGGTGAGTGACAAATATGGGTCAACATAGTGAACATAAATGTGAGGTCATGTGACTGCAGGAGGTGAACCACCAAAATATAATGTATCCTACATCTTTTATAGAAATGCTGCAAATCTGAACCACCAAAAGCCAACAATAAGCAGCATACCCTTCTCAAAGCTAAGAACAAACAGAACAAGTTTCCACACTTATGACCAGTAAGCTAATCATATACATATCATATATTAATCAAAGTATCAGTGCGTTCTCATGATTGCAATTAAATCATTTTTTCTTTAATTAACAACTGAAAGATAGTGTTAAGTTCATTATCAGGTAGCGAGCTAGTAACCACAAGGCTTGAGAATAGATGAATCACCTTTGCTAGTGCTGATGTGTAGTCGTCGGCGTACTTGTATCAGGTCCAGACTCAGGAGCTGGCAGGCAGAAAATTATTTAGTATCTGCACTTGTACAATGGACTTAATTCAACAAATAAACAAAGTGCATTCTTGATAGCTTGTTGCAATTTATTATTGAACCAAGGGATAGCACAGACTATTTATGGTATACAAAGGAATGGAAAACACTGATTCAGGTCTAAAAAGGGTTTAAAAAATATTCTATTCAGCTCTAAACTGATTCAAACTTTGAGGGCATTTCTGAGTTGATTTGTGGACCTCTTGATGGGCTAGAGATAGGGGGGAAATAAGGCTCAATTCACAAAAAAAAATTGAGATCCTCATTCAGCATGTTCCAAACACAAATACTAGTATATAGTACAAACTGGAAGAATAAAGAGAGGTTGAGAGGGGATTACCCTTCTGGAACTTCAGTACCATCCATCCATCCTCAAATCCCCAATCCCTTTTCTCAGCACTATAAAATCTCCAAGAACTAGGGTTTAGACCATGGAACCAGAGCACGAGAAAGAGATAAGGAAGAGGAGGGGCGGAGGGTGTAGTGCACACCATGGAGGAGTCGAGGAGTGCCTGCCGCCGGGATGGGCGCCGTCGCGGAGGAGTGGATGCCGGGAGGAACGCCGCCGGTGCCCTTCGCTCTGCTGCGTGCGTGCGTGCCCAGTGGCCTGGTGCTGTGTGCGTGCGTTTGTCTGGGATTCTGGAACAGGGCGCGTGCGTGTGTGGGTTTTGGCCTGGGTCGGAGGGGATAAGTGTGTGAGTTTTTCAATTTTCATTTACATGTGGAGTTAACGTTGATATAATATAACGTGAATGGTAAAAACCAATCACGGAGGCACGGAGCAACCTTTAGTGGCACGCTGCACGTATCGAATGTCAATTTACAATTAGGTAGTGTCATGATTACTTGGTCTTCGAAAAAAATGGTTATTACTCAGTTCGCTCTATGTACAAGTTTTTGACAAATATAGGCACCAACTTTCCACAGGAAATTTAGCGGGTCGAGGTACCTTTAAAAAACAAAGTTTTTATGTTGTTCGTCAAAAGAGGTGTAAGAGCATCTCCAAGAGACTCTCCATATCCTTCCTAAATGCTAGGAATACAGATTTTGGTAAAAAAATATCCTCCAATAGCTTATCTAAATGGTCATCTAAATATAGTCGTCCTCTATTCCGGATTTTTCGCTAGCCAAATATAGAAGACGAGAATGACTCTCTAAAGTGTGCGTGGGATATAGAAAAGTTGTTGGAAAGTGAAAAGATATACAAAGCGGTTTTTTATGTAAATGACTCTCTAAATGATAATTTAGAGAGTGGAATTTAGAAAGACTCTTGGAGATGCTCTAATACTAACTAAAGATACTCTTGCTAAGGGAAATTGACAAGGGAGTAAACTTTGTAGTTTCCGTAGCAACCATGAAATAATTCAATCTTTTTTTATTGTTTTTTGGCAAAAGCTCTTTGGTAAGGCTTATTTTTTGTTTTTAGCATTGTTCCACCTCTGAGTGTTGCGAATCTTTTTAGGAGTTGGTGTAAACAGGGAGGAAAAAGAAAATAGATTATTGTTACTAACAGGGGCAACAACCTTCTGCTAGTCTATTTGGTTAACAAGAATTCCGAGAAACTTTTTGGCTCCGTCTTTGGAGTCAATTGCAGCGTAGTGATGATAAGAAAGCACTCATGGTCTCTACTTGTCGCACATTGGAGTCTGCGGCAATGGCCTTCTTCGCCTCACATGGATGACCTTATGTCTTTAGGCTTACAAACTAAGTTTCTTTCTTTTTTGGGGGTCTAAGACTATTTCATTTTAAGCTTTTTATATTCTGTAATAATTGTGGCGTCAATGAGGATGAAGCCAGATATATTTTTTTTTCCATTATCTAAAAAAAAGATCTTTTAATGGTACTCATCCAATTTTCCCTAAATTTTTAGTTGATACACTGCGCTGCTTCGGCTGATTGCAAACATCGTTTTTCTTTTTCACGAAACAATTGCAAACATCGTTTCAGCAGCTAACTAATCACTGGCTCGATCTGCACTGAAATCTTGCTATAATAGACTTGTGGGGAAAAAAAAGCGAAAAGAATAGGTGGGGACACATGCTTTCGCAGTCTCGCACGAATGAACGAACCGATGGATCGGAGTTAGCCCAGAGCACAGCACGTACCGGCACCGGCAGCAGTCGTCAGTCAGAAATATTATGGAGTACTCCCCAAGCCTCCGCGCGCGCCGTCCCTTGCCTTGGATTTGGATCCACCTCGACCTCTCGGGGTCGCCACGCCTGACGACCACCGGCCTGGCCAGGCAGCAGGCACAGCCGGCGGCGGCCAGCCATGGCCGATTCGTTTCCTTGGGATCTGACGGAGACGAGGGGCGGCACGAGCTATGGCCGACCATGGTGGGGAATTGAGAGAGGGTGAGCTTGAGCTGGGAGGACCGGAGGAGACTGAGGGGGGAGGGGGAGTGACTGCACACCAACCGCTGCAGTAATCAGTCACGGGGTTTGTGCCAGCCAGCCGGCCGCGCCCGTCCGTCCGGTTTCGCTGTCGTGGCTGCATGCACTGCACTTGTCGATGGTCGTACAGCACGTGAGGTCACCGTACTAGCTGAAAGTTCTTACTAGGTTCTCTTTAGTTGCTCCTAACTAAAACTTTAGTCAGTCACATTAAAAGTTGTGATATACTAATTTAAAATGTTAAATATACAAAACTAATTATATGGATTGAGACTAATTTACGAGATGAATCTATTAAATCTGATTACCCTATGATTTGATAATAATGGAGGCTCCTCTATTTTCTGTGCATCATGTTATAGTGATTATAATTATAACTATAATCATTTTTTTTTGTGCAACGACTTAAACTATGTTGCATTTGAGTTACTTTTTGCCCAAAAAAATTCAGGATTTTCTAGAAGCATATTTCTATTTACATGATTTCTTACGAAAATATATATACTTTCACGTGTATTAACCAAACGATATTAATTCTAATTCATCACTCAAGCGCTTCTTGCTACAATATATACCCGAAATGTTTCTACAATAATTTGGACCCATGCCAGTCGCTCTCTTATAGCAACCGTATACAAAAATGCGTGGTAAACTCGTGGCATGTTTGGTTTTGTACCATATTGGTAAACTCGTGGCATGTTTGGTTTTGTACCATACATCGATAGATTACTATTTAGTACCTACTATATAAGTTTGATTTTTTTGAGACATCCTATTCAATTCCTAGAGACGACCCTAAATATCACCACCTCTTAAACAATACACCCTTAGGCGGGTGCCTCTGGCAGCCATAACAATCGTTTATTTTTTTGTTGAGCTCATAACAATTGGATTGATATCGATAATCGATATTAGGGACTTAGATGTTGTGACTAGTGATGTTAGTCGGCCGTGAGTTTTTGTTGTTGGGCTAGCGGGGCGGCATGGGCGCTCGGCTCTATGTATTCGCTAGGCCCATCGACATTTTAGGCGGTGCCGGGCCCGTGGAGTGCTTGCTGTTGCGGCCAGGGTTCACCCTACCGTTTTGCCGTCGGGAACCGGTGGCTGGCGGTTTGCCGGTTACCGACGGTAACCGCCCAAACCGACCCCAAATCGAACGGTTTGCGACTGGTAACCAGTCAATTAGGACCGGTTACCATCCGGTTTGGGCGGGTACCGCCCCAAACCAAATTTCAAATTTAAATTTAAAAAATCGAAAATTCTGAAAAAAAATCCTAAAAATAGTTCATGATTTATAGAGTCGAATGGTGTACAAATTTTTCAAATTAGAGTTCGTTTTCTATTTATTTTGACGTGTACAAGTTTGAAAAAAAAGATCTTTTTTCTTTTTTCTTTCAAACTTGTACACGTCAAAATAAATAGAAAACGAACTCCAATTTGAAAAATTTGTACACCATTCGACTCTATAAATCATGAACTATTTTTAGGATTTTTTTCAGAATTTTCGATTTTTTAAATTCAAATTTGAAATTTAAATTCAAACCGGTACCGAAACCGAACCGGTCTGGGGCGGTTTGTCGGTTACCGAACGGTTTTGAAAACTACTTGCGGCATCAGCCATCGGTGCGAGTTGCGAGTTGCGCGACGGCCGACGGCGCCGCAACGCTGCCAGCCGAAAACCCGCTACCGCCCTGTCTGTCCTGACGCCGACGCTCTCCACGTGAGCGCCAGAGCGCCGCACTGCAGAACCGCCGGACCTGTACTCCGCTGGGCCGCCGGATGCCGGACTGGCGGTCCCCATCCTCCAGCACTGGGCCCCCTTCCCAGTGGCCAGTGCCCGCCGCCGCTCTAGTTCTCTCCATCTGCGTGCTCCTGCTGCTTTTGCCTCTGCTCAGTGCCTACCGCTGCTCCTGCTCTGGAGTCAGCACTCAGCAATCAGCTACCAGCGTCCTCCTCCGCCGCGTCCTCCAAGCGATCCAAAGGTACCATCGGACGGCACAACGGGACGCTAGCACCAATGAACCACCACCTGCGTCAGCTCCAAGCCGTCCTCCTCCGCCGCGGCCACGCCCCGATCCCGCCGCCGCCAGCGACCCACACGGACCCCGACCGGGTCCACCTCGCCACCATCCGCGCAGCCGCCGCCTCCACCACCCCACGCCTCGCGCTCGCTGCCTGCGCCAGCCTCCGCCGCGCCGGCCTGCCACCGCCGGGACCCCGAGCGCTCCCGGCCCTGCTCCGCTCCGCTGCTCGCTGTCGCTGCGAGGGTGCTGGCGCTGGCGCGTACGTCGCGGGCGCGCACGCGCTGGCGTTCACGGTTGGGTCGCTCGACGATGGGTTCGTTGGAACCGCGCTGGTCGGGGCGTATGCGGCGTGCGGATGCGTGCGGGACGCGCGGAGAGTGTTTGATGGAATGGCCGTGCGGGACGTCGTCTCCTGGGGCGTCATGCTTGATAGGTATACTCGCTTTGCTTGAGCCAACATGTTTGTTTCTGCGATTGTTTGTCAAAATTGGAACAAGTTGATGTTGCGTGCTAAGTTAACTGGGTTCACATTCAATCATATGAATCGGATCTGCTCTGCTCAGTATAGTAACTCTGTTTTCGAATCTGGAAATGTTGTTGTAGCTAGAACTTAACTTGGCATAAGCATTTAGTACCATCTCAAACCTCTTAGAAAACTGTGCTTCTGCCAGATTTCTCCACGATTCATATACTTGACAGATGGCCCGTTGAAACCTAATATTTAGTTTTTTCAAGATTCTCTGTTTACCATGAAGAAAGTCTAGGGATAGCAAAATTCTGTCTAATGCAGTCATCTTTAAAAAAAAAATTCATTAGCTGCTACACTGTATTCTCCATTATGCATGCTACTTGGTCGTTGCATTTTTCACTACAAACTGTTATAGACCTCTTTGGTATCAATTGGCAGTTATTGTCAGACTCGGAACTATAAAGAAGCTTTGCTTCTATTTGCTAAGATGAAGAATTCTGAAGTTCTTACAGACCAATGGATCCTTGCTACTGTTCTATCAGCCTGTGGCCATACAAGGCATTTGAGAACTGGGAGAACCATCCACTCGTACATGTTGGTGTCAGACATCCTTATCAGCGCCCACCTCAGTAGTGCTCTCATAAACTTGTATGCTAGTTGTGCGAACATGGAGATGGCAGAAAAGCTATATAACAAAATGCCAAGAAAGGACTTGGTATCATCAACTGCCATGGTTTTTGGGTATGCCAGGAACAGAAAAGTTGAGATTGCTCGCTCTATATTTGATGGGATGCCAGAGAAGGATGTGGTATCTTGGAGTGCTATGATATCAGGATATGTTGATAGTAACCAGCCTAACGAAGCATTGAGTCTGTTCAATGATATGCAAGAGTGTGGTATCAGGCCTGATGAAGTTACCATGTTAAGTGTCATATCTGCGTGTGCTAATTTAGGTTCCCTCAATAAAGCCAAATGGATTCATGCCTTCATTAAGAATAATGGGTTGAATAAGAAATTGCATATTTGCAATGCTCTTATTGATATGCTTGCCAAATGTGGGGGCATTAACCTTGCATTGAACATCTTCAATGAAATGCCTCAAAAGAATGTCATCACCTGGACAAGTATGATTACTGTCTTCGCTATGCACGGTGATGGAAAATCTGCCTTATGTCTGTTTGAGCAGATGAAAAATGAAGGCACTGAACCCAATGAAGTGACATTTCTTAATTTACTTTATGCTTGCTGTCATGCTGGTCTAGTTCATGAAGGCCGTTTACTGTTTAGCTCTATGGTTCAGCAATACGGGATTGAACCCAAGCATGAGCACTATGGTTGTATGGTGGATCTTCTAGGAAGGGCTAAACTTATGCAAGAAGCAGTTAATCTCATAGACTCAATGCACTTAGAGCCCAATGTGCCTATCTGGGGATCTCTTTTAGCAGCATGCTGGATGCATGGTGATCTCAAGCTTGGCGCATTTGCTGCAAAGAAAATTTTGCAGTTGGATCCTAATCATGACGGAGCATCTGTGCTTTTATCGAAGATATACATGAAATCTGATAACTTGAACGATGCTCAGGAGGTGAGGGAAGTAATGAAACTACACACGGTCTCAAAAGAAACAGGCTTGAGTTGGATGGAGCTGAATGAGCCTTTTCATGAGTTTGCAGCTGAAGGTGAAAAATATCCAGAAAGTGACAAGACCTTCCTTCAAAAAGTTGTGAATTAAAGATGCATGGATGTTGAGATTGTTTAAGTAGACTTGTGAAACGAGGATGTGAGAGAATCTGTTCTGCTGCATAGTGGGAAACTTGTTATTTTTTTTCTGCCTAGTGATTTATGGTAGGGGGTACCACATCTTGCCAAAGAGTAACAACTTTTTTGAGAATTGCCACTCATTTCTAGATTGCATAGTGTGAATGCAGGTCTTATCAGTTTTTATTCATTACTATGTAGTATTGTTCTATCTAACAATTTTTCTTAGCTCTCCACATAACAGATCATCCTTTGATTAGTATATATTTTATAACTTGTTTACTGCAATAGGATGACCCTCATTTATCAGTTTAGAAATTGTTTGACTAACACATGATTGCTCATCTGATAAACTTGTTGGCTTGTAGAAAAGTTATTTTGTCCTGCTATATAACTCTTTGAGCCACATCTCAGTGACATAATTCAGTGGCAAAACAATTTGGAGACTTGACCTTGGAATTGCCATTTAGTTTTCTGTAGAAATAGAAACAAAAAGTTTATTAGATTGCTTACTGTGATGAACTTTGAGAAAAAAAAACCAATGGATTTTGGTGCTTTGTGACAATAAAGAGACCAAGTTAATGGTAATTTTCATGTGAGCTTGAAAATTTGAATCAACAAAATCAGTATGGTGTACAGCTTTGCTCAAGTAGCCAAATATCTTTGGCCATTCCTGTATGTCTCCAATTGACAATTATACTTCACATGCTATGTTTATATATGTGTTATGAACCTGCCAGGCTAAGTTTACCTTGAGAGCAATGCTCTATGATTTTTTTTTTGGAATGCTAAGTTTTCCTTGAGAGTGATCATGCTCTGTATCTTTTGACACCAGTAGAGAAGATCTGGTTCCATTTGTGCTCTGTTTCTGACCTAGGCTGCTTGTATAAATTTTTTTGCACTTGCCTGTACACAAATGCTCATGTGGAGAGACATATATAGATAGCACAGAATATTGCACTTGTATTGCAAGATCATCATGAACTGCCTGTCATCTTATTCTCCATGATCATAGACAGCTTAGAGTGTTTGACATCTTATTTGCAAAACATATCTTGTGTAGTACATCGATTAATAATATCTCTTACATGATCAGAGACTACGGAAGGCAATGGTTATTTTTTAAATCTGAAGAGTGAGTCATTCAACCCACTGCTTGACCCTGAACTGAATACCAATCCTCAATAGCAACTATCACAGAATGTGGGAGCAGCACCCACTGAGACTAAGAGACCAAATAAAAAAAAGATCAAAGAATTTCAGCGAGCAGGAAGCTGCACTGTTGGTGTCAGCATGACTCAATGTTACTATGGATCCAGTCAAAGAATCAACCAAACCGGAGCACCTATTGGAATGGAAGTTATGATTACTTCCATTAGAACGAGAATTTCCCCTCAAGCTGCAACCAAAATCCTCTGATGCATCGTTGGGGCACAACGTAAGAGAATGCCAACTAGTTAGTTAGATGTGTGGCACAAATTCATGGTAGAGGGCAAGGTGGTATGACAATACAAGACAGGTACGAATTCCATATGTTCTGAATGCCAACTAGTTAGTTAGATGTGTGGCACAAATTCATGGTAGAGGGCAAGGTGGTATGACAATACAAGACAGGTACGAATTCCATATGTTCTCTGATTCCATTGTGCATTTCTACGCATGCAATTCATGCTGTACTAACTTCAATCTGGGTGTTAATGTCGTGTACAGATTGCGGAAGCATGTGCTGTGTTCAAGTCTGAAGATCAGGAGTCTTTCCAATCCCTTCATTGTTGGAATCTTCTTCCTCATGCACACACAGCCAAGTTGGAAACAGAGCACGAGCGCACACCTGCGTGGATGGCCGTGCGGTGAGCCACTTCACTACCACCAACGTGCAGGTGGTGTCGACACATCACCGTCTCCCTCCTTGATTCAGCTGTCCATGGATTAGTTCATGTGCCTGATGTGCGACACTGTAATGGATATGGCTCTGCAGCGAGCGTTTTGCTCGCATCCCAAGTTTGAAGTACAGCTGCCGCTTTAACCAAGTTTGAAGTACGCCTGTCTTTCTTTGTGCAGGCGTAGGGACAGAGTGTTCCCCCTACTGAATCTTTGGGCAAAAAAGCCTATGTAAAGCTATGTGTGCTCATGAACAGACAGAGTAGTTAATGTAACGAATGAGAGCATGATGAAGGCATTGCAATTGGCATGTGCATTTTTGGGAGAATGGGGCATTTTTGCAATCGGCAATTAGCAATGTTTTGGTGCCTGATGACGATCGATTGCGCTTGCGGCTGACGGCCTGTACCGTTTCCCTTTCCTAGTAAGTTAACTTTCTTCAGAGATCTGATTCCATGCATACGAACCTTATCCATGTGGAATCTTTATGCTAGACTAGAAACCTAGAAGAAGTTTCCACGTTTTACCACAGTTTATTTATGCAAAATGATGGCCCATTTGTTCTGTTTCAGTTTGACAAGAGCTTTGTTGTTGTTGTTTGTGAGTTTTTGTTTTGGTCGGATGGGCCATAACTAGTGGGATTTTCATGTTTGCTTGGTCCAAATAAATTCGTATGAGGCTACATGCCCAAATTCATAAAATACCCTCCGATAAGAATATGAAATTACAGGCATCCTCGTGCTCTTTAAGGATAATTCCGCATGACGAATCAGATAACTAGACTGGTACTGTGTCACCCACCAGAGTTTTCACAGATTTATATTTCACGATTGATATACAAGATCGAATGGTGCCACATACTGGTTGTACGGATCTAATCCGGCATTAGTCATGGCATTGCATCATCCGGCGTCTGCAGTGGAAAGAATAGAATCAATTAGACATTTTTTTTCATGACGCCCAAAGGCAAAAAAAAAAAAGGAGTATTTTCCACTATATAACCTTGGAGGATGGGAAGGAAGACTCATGCAATATGCTGATCATAACATCCAAGGCATCATTCCGGATCAAGTGGGAAACCTCGAGTCCACACGGCTCGGACAAGCTCAAGGCAACAAGCTTGTTCTCTCTCTTTATCCAATCGCACATCTCTTTGGCCTCATTTACCATACCCTTGAATTGAATACATTCATCATTTTGCAACCAGTGCCAATATGAGTAGGTAATTTACAGAAAAGAAATGGATCGATACTTGTTAAAATTCAGCACACACAGGTAGGCACTAACCATCATTGCAGCGGCAGAAGCAATAGATTGGTGTCCTTTGAGAAAGCCCAAGGCGCATATGCGGATTACGCTGCTCAGCTGGATGATGACATCAAAAGGCTTAGCACCATGCTTCAGCAGCTCACACATCAGTTCAGCCTCCTTGGTAATACACTTGAAACCAACGCTAGGCATTAGTCAAAACAAACTGTAGGAAGAATCAAAGAAATACCCTATATTCTGCCCAAAGAATTGCTTTACTTTAGGTGTATGTGCTGCTGAGTTGGATGGAACTAGTCTAGGCTATCAATGTGGACAAGTGAAACAGTAAACATTTAAGACTTGGGTTCACAAGGCCATACTTAAATATTGTGCAATCAAACCTGTCAATATTTTCTATCCCTCAGCTCCCTCAACATAGGTCAAAGTTCAAGCCTTCTAGGGTAACACTCACGTTGTTTGGCCATCCAATGAGTGAGATAGGCAAGGATTTCAACTACGATAAAACAAGTGTGGAACCAAGATTGGATAATCACGCTATTAATTCTTAGCGCTGGTTATATAGAAATTTGAACCAGGTCATGCAGCTGCCAAATTCAAACACCGTCGAGGCAGTGTTTTCAAGATTACATGAAAGATACAAGATGGTTGCCTTTAATTTGCCACAATGAGTAGCACATCACAATGACAACATCACAGTGAGACAAAGGCTTTTCATTTCCCTGCCCTCCGAGCATGATTTTCATCCCCCACCCCTCATTTTAGCATTTTTTTTAATAACAACAGCACAAATTCAGTCACTACGATTCAGAGAACAAAATCATTCCAGTGGTACAATACCAAACAACATGTTTTATTTGGTTTGTTCAGGCAAGGTAGGCGCACATACCACAAAAGCAATGGCAGAAGGAAGATCCAATTCAGCCCCTGTGCCACAGATTAAAAGTGCATGCTCTTTGATCAGGCTACTCTCAATGATAGCGGTGAGTGATAGGGGGTCATCAAACCTACGCATCACTCGAGTATTCCACACAGACAGGAGTTCCTCCTCCATCTCGAGACACTAATTGGAAAAAATGTGAGATTGAAATATGTTACACAATCAGCTTCAGTAAGATCATCGGTGGTTTAGTAAAGATGCAAGAGGGTTACTAACAAATTTGACAACAGCAGGACCCATGTCAGTAACATTTTTAGCAGCAGCAGCAGCAACGAACCCAGAAACATTGCTTTCATAATACTTCTCCAGGTAGCTCCTATAGTCAGACCACTTAACAGAACTGTTTGGTGGCATCACCAGCCTTTCCCAACACCATATTTTACCCAAAACATCTTCTGAAAACAATACCAAAACAACATTATTACATATGAAGTGTAATGCAAGGGAATTAAGAAAGCTCATAAGAATCATAAGTTTTGTGATTAGCTTATTTCTTACCTTCTTTCCGCTTCCTCTTATTACTCTTCTCACCACCAAAATTCTCACCACCTTTCCACTTGTTACTCTTCTCAACACCTTTCTTATACTGAGAACCCCTGGTAACAATGCAGACAAATGGCATATTATCACAATTCTTGTCACCAAGTAGTAACAAACAAAGACCACATAGAGCTGCATCAAGAAGGAAGAAAACAAGTGGACCATCCATACCCTGTGGTGTTTGCTGCCCCATCAGCAGAAATATTATCCCCATCACCACCAGGACCACTTCTAGCAGGTTCTTCCTTAACAGTCATGTGCTCAACAGCAGGTTCTTCCTTAACAGTCTTGTGCTTGGCAGCCGAAGAATTTTTTAGTATGTTGTTGACCATAAAATCCAGGGTAAAGAGCCGGATAAAATTGCAGTCCCACATCTCCATAGGTGTGAAATAAACATAGATATCAATAGGCTTCTTATTTTTATGCATCCACGAACACATCATTTCCGCCTCCTTCGCCATACCCTTAAATTGAAGCCACCCGTTAGTATACCATTAGAGCCGACAAGCGCGCTAGTAGTAAAAAAATCGTGTGAAGTGCAGTCCATTAGGCTCAAGAATGGATGATGGATGGTATTATAAAGTTTGACAGGATGATCCATAAGGTGATGATCATTGGTTTGTCAAATGGATGGATGATAACATTAGGTCGATTTTTTGAAGGCAAACACGTACCAACATAACAGCGGATGCAGAAACAGAATTGTCCCGAGTGCAGCAGTCCATAAGGCTCAAGGCACACAAGCGTATCGTTGTGCTCCGGATCATTAAATCATCATAAATGGGTGCTTCAAGCCTCAGCGACTCACACGTCATGTCAGCCTCCTTAGCAATACACTTGAAGCCCTCGTTTTGCATTAGTACAATGACCATAAAAAATTCGAACAAAATAATAAAAAAACATCCAACTCAATTGTCAAGGCAAATTTAGGTGCTAATTTATCCTTAACAAAAAAGGGAGCCGCCAATTTCTTCCGGTTGTCCTACTGCATTTCTATAATGCACCAAGATATTTCAGCTATTTTACCTACGGTGTATATATACACGAAGTTGGACAATGCTAGACTGTCAGGTTGTCCTACATTTCTATAATGTAGCTAAATATTTCAGCTATTTTAATTAAGGTATATCTACAAAGTTGGATAGTGCTAAACTGCCAATTCAAGCTACCCATACGGATGACAAATCAAGGATATATAAAATTGAAGAACCAGGACAGATATACTACCTTGCATCTCCTCTGTTACTCCAACAGGGTACGTACTACACACACTAAACAAATAAATGCTTTAGGGGAGTTACTGTAATCTCGTGAATGAGCATAGTAATTATGGTAACTCAATGTTCCCAGCTATACATAGCTAGTCTTTTCGCAAAAAAAGAAGAAGCTATATATAGCTAGTCATGTAACAGTAAGTAGAACTAGTTTTAATTCCAGGAGACGATGACAGTCTGACATTGATAAAAAAATGGTTCAGTTATAGTTGGGACAACAGATTTATTTTTCAGCTAATTGTCCAGGACAGATACAGAGAAACTACTACATAACATATTTTCATGGTCTCAGATAAAAAAAAAACATATTTTCATGGTCAAATATACATACAAGAGAAATGCTGGTGTACTGTTATACATCCAGGAGAGGAGAGGAATGAAGATACCAACAAAGCCACACCAGAAACATCAGATGATCTGCAACCTGCAACCTGTAGGGGCCTCGGCCCCTCCAGTTCCCTCAAAAAGAAAGTTTTGCAACCTGCAGGGTGGATGACTGAACGTACACGCTCCTGGATCAGGCAACTCAGAACGATCGATCTCCGCATCGGCCAATCCGACTTCTGTTCAGGTTCCACTACCCTGGCCATCAACTTAGATACAAGTTGCTCCCCATTCGTGAGACACTGCTTGATTGAAACCGGCCATATATGGATCATTAAACTTTTGCAACGCAGCAGACAGGAGGTTTTTGAATTACTACTTACAGTCCCAGCGAGAGAAGATAGGCTCGTGTCCGTAATAGCTGCATGCACATTGCGACGGTGATACTCTTCAAGGTATGTGGTATAGACAGACAAGTAGTGGCGTAGCTAGAATTTGTGGCTATGGTGGTCCATTGTCTAATTTTTTTTAACCTCTCCGTAATAGTTCAAGAACAAGGTGTCACTACTTCTTCATGTCAAGCCTGCGCCTTCAAATAGCTATAAAAGTGTTGGTGATCTCTTATTCACTCAATTTTAATAAGATATCCCGTTTAATAAAAGTCACTAGACAATCATGCGGTCCATCTTGTTTTTTAATTTGCTCTTCTAGAACTGCTGCTGCCAGCGAAGGAGAAGGTGACGAAGCCTTCTTCTTTGATTCATATTAGGTTGTGCTTTGCTAGCCTTGCCTCTGATCCGACGTTTGGCCGGGCGGCCGGCGGCTGCTCTGTTGCTGCAAATACAGATCGTCGAATACGAGTTTGGACGGTTGGAGTCAGAACTCACAAGACCAAGGTGCAGATTGCGGAGACGCGAACGTCGCATGGACTTCGTTTGTTTGATGAGCAGGCTCAACCGGGATTCGGCAGCAAAAGCACGTAGTAGGCCAGCCAGTAGAGTCCACGCCTGAATACTGAGGAGTGCTACACTTTGGGCCAGATCTACAGGGTGGTCTGGACCACCTTGTCCACCTTGTAGCTCCGCCCCTGCAGACAAGGTACCCCCGAATTGAAGCAGCCTGTCCCATCCCCATAATTTCTCCAAGAGATCTTACAAAACAAGTAAAAAGGCAGAAGAGGAGAGAAGAAATCATCAGAAGAAGAATAGATAGATATGGCGGCAAGCGTGCTCCTCTTATTCATGTTTGTCGAACAAATTAGTCTGTAGAGTAGATAGTAAAGGGAAAACCCCCCGATCTTGAACAAATTTTGGATGCTAAACGCCCCATGCATGTATAATCAAGGAAAAACTTGAAATACAAAGTGATTAGTACAAAGGAATATCATACGAATACTGAACTTTACCATGGTACTTAAGGATGGCAACGGGTCGGGTTCGGATCGGGTGGAGTCTCCGTGCACCCAAAACCGAAACCCGAAGTCGAAACCCAAAACCAAAACCGAAACCGATTCGGGTGAAAATTCATCACCAAAACCAAACTTGCGGATACCCGAAACCCGAACGGATACCCAAAACCCGAATGGATACCAGAAACCCGCGGATATATATACACATTTCACATGTACAAACAAGAGACAACAAATAATAAATATTTTCATGAGTTAACTTTGAATAAATTTAATAATCTAAGTAAACAAATTATTATTAGCATATTATAAAACATGAATTTTAATTCCAAATGATTTATTTCGGATATCCATTGGATATCAACGGGTGGAAAACCAAACCCGAAACCGAACCCGATCGGTTTCGGGGCCCCGAACCCGAAAACCGTGGGCGAAAAACTACCACCAAAACCAAACCCGTGGATATCCAAACCAAAAACGACCCGTTGCCATCCTTAGTACTTGACAATGTGTGGAAGAGGCCTCTCCTTTGTAGTTTTACCGGACTCCTCCCCCTCCTCCACCCACTCCTCATCCATCTCCATCTCCATCTCTTCCATGAGACCAGTAAAATACTTCCTCTCTGCCTCGTCTTGCTTGCTCATTGCCACTACCACCTTCGTCTCCGCGAGGTTGACGGGACGGGGACGCCCTGCTGAAGGGGAGGCGTGGCCATCCATGGTCATGGCCGCCTGGGTCCAAATTTGGAACGAGGTCGAGGTGACTAGGCGAGAGCGGAGATGCCGACTCAGGGTTGCGTAGTTGCTCTTGCGGCCACTGCTAGGATCCTAGTCTGTTGGGCTTTCCTTGCGTTGGGGTGGTTACTGGGTTGGCTAGCCTTCGAGTTTTGAGGCTTTTACATATGTGCCATTAAAAACGTTAGCAATTACACATAAACCATTAAAAAACTTGAGCTCCCACAAGTGCTACCGTACTAAACTTCTTTTCTCTCCAACCATTCTGTCTACTCTACCATCTAACGTTGTCAAACAAACACGTGAAATGTCCATTTTGCCTTATAGTGGGTGTTAGAATATTAGGCAATTTCCATGTTATTTTAATTCTGTAAATTAATATAATGATGATGACATATAAAAGATTATATATAATTGAGATCATGACATCAAACATATTCATAGTAACATGAAACATGTAGATGTCAAAAGCATGTAAACATGATGTATGTAACATCACATACAAGCATAACATATATATCATGACAACAACTGCTACTGGACTGCATATGAAACGACGAAACAGAGCTACTGAAACGTAAACACAGCCCAGCATATGAAACAACATAACAGTAACACTGAAACAGATATGCAGAGCACGAAACTAGCAGGAACAGAGAGCATACAGATTACGAATCGACACAACAGAGCATGTGAAACATACTCGCTACAACTGATGAAACAACATGGATGAACTATTGAAACATATAAAAACTGTATGACGGAAAACAGAGACATGATGAGATGAACATACCCTCCTATCCGCGCAACATCCGATGAACCAGAACCTTGACCAACCTCGATGGTCATGACATAGAGGACGAAGGTGTACTGTCCACCGGGAAGAAGACGACGACGACGATCACCGGGAGGAAGACGGCGGCGGCGTCACCTCTGGGAAGAAGACGATCGGCGGCAGCGGCGGCTCCGGGAAGAAGAACGACGACGGCGGCAGCAACCTCCACGAAGAAGACGACGACGACAGTAGCGGGAGCGTCTCCTCCGGGAAGAAGACAACGGAGGGCGATGATGACGACGAACGGCGGCGGCGTTTGGCAGTCGCGTAGACGCTTCCCAAAAACCTAATTTTTGATCCCCTGTGCAAGGTCTCGAACGGCAAGGGCTCCGGAGGCACCTACCCTCTCGCTTCACCGTGCGCGCGGGTTCACGAGATGGGAATCCAACTAGCAGCTAAACGGTGTTCTGGAAAATGAGTTCGGAACCGTGCCGAGTTGGAAGAGGGAGAGAATTTATCTCCTGCACCGCATGGGAGACGGAGAGACCGCGCAGCCCTGTGCGCATGCGTAGGAGACAGAGAGTTGGGCGCGCAGAGGAGACGGAGAGTTACTGGTGCATGCATGCAATTGATAAGACGAAACTCCCATAATCAATGGAAGAATCAAACTCCTGTAACTCCCGTAACTCCTGTAATTAGTGACGTGGTTATTGGGCATTAACCATTTAACACCCAGCCAGCCACGCACGTCGCCTCGTCTCACCCAGCCCCTTGGACTTCCAAACCGGTACAAATAAAATGTACACAATACACACCACAGAGCTACTGATTTATTGAATAAATAAATGGGTCTAACCCATAATAAATCCAACAATCCCCACCAAGCTCTAGGGTTTGTAACTGTGTAGTTCTAGAATCACAATTTTTTGATATATCAGTTTTTCGATGGAGACTGTTAAGTTGAACATCCACCTAGAACAATAGTTTCACTCAGTCACAACTGAACAATGGACTATACATTGAATTGACAGTTTTGTGTGAGGTGAGATTCACTCAAGTCCTTTGTTGATACTAGGATGCAAAAGTATTCCCGCTGTTTTGAAGCATATAAGTCACACTTCAGAGCCTTTCATGAGTATTTAGGAATTACCCAAATGCTATAGACTATGACCAGTAGTCTGACTCATATAGGTGTACTTCTCAATAGATGTTCTGTACGACAACATCTCACATTTGGAATACATTAAAGTAAATATCATCCTGTCTTACAGATAGTAAAGATGCGCATCAGAAATGAGTCAAGAAAGAGATCTTTCCTCTCATCTACTCCTAGCTTGTTTCACCACTCTACTTCACGGGATCTCCGATCACATAGAGCAGGTTACCACTATAGTAGATTTCATATGGGTCTCATACCCATTTCTCTCGATGCACCCTCTATCACATTTCGTGATAGTCCCTTGGTGACTTGATCTGCCAGTTTATTGACGTATGGACATAGTCCACCGTTGTAACTCCGGAGGTTTTCAACTTTCTGACAGATTTTAATCTTCGCTTAACATGCCTTGTAGACTTCATGTTATTCCTGGAACTATTAACCTTTGTAATCACAGTCTGGTTATCACAGTTCATAAAAATATCCGGAATTGGTTTTTCAACCACCGGTAAATCCAATAGGAAATCACGTAGCCACTCGGCCTCTGCCCCAGCAGTGTCTAACGCTACGAGTTCTGCTTCTATTGTAGACTTCGTTAAGATAGTCTGCTTGCAAGACTTCCAGGAAACAGCACCACCTCCAAGCAAGAACACATATCCGCTCGTGGCATAAAGCTCATCAGCATCAGAGATCCAGTTGGCATCACAATAGCCTTCCAACACTCTGGGGTTCCCAGTATAATGAATACCATATGTCATAGTACCTTTCAGATAGCGCAATACTCTCTCAAGAGCACGCCAATGATCATCTCCCGGCTTTGACACAAACCGGCTCAACTTGCTCACAGCATATGAGATGTCAGGCCTTGTTGCACTAGCAAGGTACATGAGTGAACCAATAATTTGGGAGTATATCAATTGATCCCTTGCTATTCTTTGATTTTTCCTCGATAGAACACTAGGGTCATAAGGTGTGGGAGCAGGGTCACAGTCACTAAACCCAAAGCGACTTAACACCTTTTCCACATAATGAGACTGTAACAAAGTTACCCCACCATCACCTTTTCTGATAAGCTTGATGTTCAGAATCACATCAGCTTCTCCCAAATCTTTCATTTCGAAATTGCTCGACAAAAGAGCCTTTACTTCCTCAATCACATTGAGATTAGATCCGAAGATCAAGATGTCATCAACATAGAGGCACAGTATAACAGCCTCACCCCGACCATACCGATAATACACACACGAGACAGACTCATTTACTGCAAAGCCAGCAGCTGTGAGAGTATTATCAAACTTTTCATGCCATTGCTTAGGTGCTTGTTTTAGGCCATACAATGACTTTAACAGCCTGCACACCTTGTTCTCTTGACCATCCGCAATGAACCCGTCAGGCTGATCCATATAGATCTCCTCATCTAACTCTCCATTTAGGAAAGCTGTCTTTACATCTATCTGATGAATGATAAGACCATATGAGGCTGCCACAACAATCAAAGTGTGAATTGTAGTCAATCAAGCCACTGGTGAATAGGTGTCAAAGAAATCAGAAATCTTCACCCTCTTTCTGGGTGTATCCTTTGGCCACAAGCCTTGCCTTGTACCTCTCAATAGTACCATCAGGCCTAAGCTTTTTCTTGAATATCCATTTGCAGCCTATGGGTTGACAACCATATGGACGGTCAACGACCTCCTATGTTCCATTAGACATAATAGAATCCATTTCACTCCTTACTACTTCCTTCCATAAGTTAGCATCAGGAGAGGAATATGCCTCTCTAATGGTGGTTGGATTATCTTCCACAAGGTACACTATAAAGTCATTGAAGAATCATGGCCCTAGTTGGTTTTGGTGATTAACGACAATTAGAGATTATTATGGCTAACGTGTGTTTTGCAGAGGCTATGCGTAGCTTAGCCATAGTGATCAACAAGAATGGGCATCTATGGTCATCACTTAGCCCCCAAGATGGATATCGTTTCGGATTTCAAGGAGACATGATGAAGACCCTAGAATGATAGGATAAGTGCCATAAGGTGATGAAGGGCACTTAGAAATAGATAGGGCTTCTATTTTTATCTTTGACCGTACTATTAAGAGGGGTTGAGATTAGTATCTTGACTTAGGAAAGCTTCATGACTTAGGTGTGGTGCACACTTGACTTCCTTAGCTCTAAGCAAGCCTACGTTGACCGTAAGATAGTCTAGAACAACTTCCATATTCATCGCGACGAAAAACAAAGTTGATAGAACTGTTTTCTGGGCGTCGGACGCTCCTGGCAGGGGCGCCGGACGCTGTCCGTCGCGTCGGACAGAGGCGTCGGACACTGGGTGGTTGAGTCCATAGCGTCCGTCGACCTTCCAGTGGAGATGTTTTCTGGCTAAGTTTTTCAGGGCCCGTCGGACGCTGTCCGTTGGCCAGGCGTCGGACACTGGGAAGAGCGTCCGTCGACCTTCCAGAGAGGGTGTTTTTCAGCCCGAGCCAGAGTGTAGCGTTGGACGCTGGGATGAGCATCCGTCGCCCAGTGACGTAGCGTCCGTCGCTAGGAACAGTGTGTCAGAACTAGCCGTTGGGCAGGGCGTCGGAGCGTCCGTCGCCTAGGCGTCGGAGCGTCCGTCGCCCAAACTATGAACAGAAACTAGCCGTTGGGGCATGCGACGGACCATCCGTCGCCTAATCGACAGAGCGTCCGTCGCCAACTTAAGTTGCCAGCCCGAGGCAGTTTTCAGAGGGTCTATTTATAGCCCCTCCCACTTCTCTCCCACCTTGCCTTTGCTCATTTGAGTTGCTAAGTTTGTTGAGAAGGTTGGGAAGAGAGCAAGAGCCCTAGAGAGAGAGAGAGAGAGTGATTCGTGAATCCATCCATCCTCTCTCTAGTTCATCCAAGAGTTCAAGTGTGCATCCTCTAGTTGTGAAGCTTGAGTGAGTCAAGCGAAGATCGAGGCTTGTTACTCTTGGTGATCGACATCACCTAGACGGTCCGGTGGTGCTCGGAGGAAGGTGATCGCCGGAGGATTGTCGGCGGCCCTTCTCCATCGACGTTGTGATCGGTTGTGGGCGATTCACCGAGCCGGAGTGGCGAAGAATCAGCCCATAGAGAGCACTCATCCCTTGCGCGGGATTGAGGGGGAGCTACACCTTGCGAGGTGCTCCAATGAGGACTAGGGGGGAGTGTCGACTCCTCGATACCTTGGCAAAACATCGTCGTGTCAAGCATCTCTTTCTCTAGCTCTTTATTACCGTATTACTTTCCGCACTTGTCTTTCAATTCATACTAGAATTGTGTAGGAAGTTTTCGCTTTCCTTTGTCTTGCTACTGCTTTCTAGCTAGGACACACAAGCGGTAGGCACTAGGGGTTAATTGGCTCTTTATAGGTTTAATTCTTGTTTAGAAATTAAAAAGAGCCCAATTCACCCCCCTCTTGGGCATATTGATCCTTTCAATTGGTATCAGAGCAAGGTTTGCTCTAATTTAGGCTTCACCGCCTAGAGCAAGATGTCCCATGGGGATGGACCACCTCCCATGTTTGATGGAGACGACTTTCCTTATTGAAAAGTTCGTATGGAGGCCTATCTAGAGGCCGTTGACGTGGGTGTGCTCAAAGCCGCCATAAAGGGAGGCACTTTCTTCGTGGAGGACCTCAACTTTGATAAGCACAATGCCAAGGCGAAGAACATACTCTTTCGTGGCATTAGCAAGGATGTCTTCAACCAAGTGCGTAATGCCAAAGACGCATTTGAGTTGTGGACCACTATTTGTGCTCTTCACAAAGGCACAAAAAGTGAGCATGAAGAACGCTATCACTTGGTCATGGCTAAGCTCAATTCTTTTTCCATGCATGCAAATGAAAATGCAAATGAAATGTACTCACGACTTAATATTATTATAGAGGAATTGAATGGGCTCGATCTCAACCAAATGGCACTGACCGATGTGGTACGCAAGATCCTTTGTGTCTTGCCCATTGAGAAGTATGGACACATCGTCACGGTTCTTCACCAAGGAGATCTCTCCGTCGCTACACCAACACAAATCTTGGGCAAGATCAATGCTCATGAGATGTACATGAAGATTGGTGATGGTGGCTCTTCTTCCTCCTCCAAGAAGAAAGAAAAATAGAAGGAGGAGAAGAAGGACTTGGCACTCAAGGCATCCTCCTCGGAGAAGCACAAGATGCAAGTCATGTATGAGAGTACAAGCGATGATGAGGATGATGATGACCTCGCTCTCATGGTGAAGAAAACAACCAAGATGTTGAAGAAGCTAAGCAAGAATGGAGTCAAGTTTGACTCAAAGAAGAAGAAATTCTTCACAAGCTCTTCAAGAAAACCTCTCTCCAAGATGGATTGCTACAATTGTGGCAAACTTGGACACTTGGCTCATGCTTGTCCTGAAGAGAAGAAAGACAAGTACAAGAACAAGAAAGCAAACAACAAGTTCAAGTACAACAAGGGCAACAAAGATGAGTCAAGTGATGAGGAGAAGAAGGAGTTTGTGGACAAGGCTATGGGACCTCGCCAAGTGTGGGTTCCCAAACAACAAGCTTAACTTCAAGTTGCTTGTGTGTAGGTGAACTACAAGACCGGTGGAAGTCATTGGGTGATTGATAGTGGATGCACTCAACATATGACCGGTGACTCCCGGATGTTCACCACACTTGAGGAAGATTGTGAAGGGCAAGACAAGATTACCTTTGGGGACAATTCAAAAGGCAAAGTGCAAGGCCTAGGCAAAGTGGCAATCTCAAATGATCAATCAATATCAAATTTCTTGCTAGTACAATCTTTGAGTTTCAACCTACTATCGGTGGGACAACTATGTGATCTTGGTTTCCAATGTCTCTTCACTCCAAATGAGGTAGTTGTGTCCAAGATTGAAGATTCATCATTGATATTCAAAGGGTTTCGGCACAACAATCTCTACCTAGTGGACTTCACCTCAAATGAAGCTAGTTTGCAAACATGTCTATTCTCCAAGAGTTCTTTGGGTTGGCTATGGCATAGAAGATTAGCACATGTGGGAATGTCAACTTTGAAGAAGCTTGTCAAGAAGGAGTTGGTTAGAGGTGTGAAGGATGTCGTGTTTGAGAAGGACAAACTTTGTAGTGCATGTCAAGCCGGCAAGCAAGTGGCAAACACTCATCCAACCAAAGCTTTCATGTCAACCTCAAGAGTCCTAGAGCTACTTCACATGGATCTATTTGGACCTACCACCTATGCTAGCCTTGGTGGCAATCTCTTTTGCTTGGTGGTAGTTGATGACTACTCTAGGTACACTTGGGTGTTCTTTCTTCAAGACAAGGGAGAGACTCAATCAATATTCAAGAAGTTTGCAACTAGAGCACAAAATGAGTTTGATGTGAAGATCAAGAAGATAAGAAGTGACAATGGGACCGAGTTTGTGAACACCAAGATTGAAGACTATTGTGATGAAGTTGGGATCAAGCATGAAGTATCCGTCACCTACACTCCTCAACAAAATGGTGTAGTAGAGAGGAAGAACCGGACACTTATCACTCTTGCAAGATCAATGCTTGATGAATACAACACCCCCGAGAAGTTTTGGGCCGAAGCAATCAACACCGCATGCTATGCGGCCAACCGGCTATTTGTCCAAAGGCTTCTCAAGAAGACCCCCTATGAGCTTGTGAATGGGAAGAAACCGGATATATCCTTTTTCCGAGTGTTTGGTTGCAAAGTGTACATCTACAAGAAGCGCCAACACTTGGGCAAGTTCCAAAGAAGATGTGACATTGGTTTCTTACTTGGTTATTCTCTTAAATCCAAGGCATATCGAGTATTTAACAAAGCCTCCGGCCTAGTTGAAGAAACATATGACTTGGAGTTTGATGAAACTAATGGCTCTCAAGAAGAGCATGAAAATCTTGATGATGTAGGTGATGAACCCTTGAGGGAGGCTATGAAGAATATGCCCCTTGGTGCAATCAACCCACAAGAGGTGGAAGAAGATGAAGATGACTCAAATCAAGAACCCTCTCCACCTCACACGCCTCAAGTTGATGAAGAACAAGTGAGGGAAGCACAAGAAGATACCTTCATCCCTCAAGAACAAGCCGAGGCTCAAGCTAGTGATGTTGATGCACCACAACCTCCTCCCCAAGTGATTAATAGAAGATCCACACCTATGCTTCAAGCTCATCCACAAGACCTCATCATAGGGAGTCCATCAAGGGGGGTAACAACTCAATCTAAACTTGCTTCTTACGTTGAACATCACTATTTTGTTTCCTTTGTTGAGCCTTCTAGTGTGGAGGATGCACTTGCGGATCCAGATTGGGTGAATGCCATGCATGAAGAGTTGAACAACTTCACCCGGAACGAAGTGTGGACACTAGTAGAAAAGCCCAAAGGAGCAAGAATCATTGGCACCAAGTGGGTGTTTAGGAACAAGCAAGATGATCAAGGCGTGGTTGTGAGAAACAAGGCAAGATTGGTGGCAAAGGGGTTCTCCCAAGTTGAAGGCTTGGATTTTGGGGAGACCTTTGCACCGGTTGCAAGACTAGAAGCCATTCGTATCCTTTTGGCATATGCTTCACATCATAAAATGAAACTTTTTCAAATGGATGTGAAGAGTGCCTTTCTAAATGGTTTCATCAATGAACTTGTTTTTGTCTCACAACCTCCTGGGTTTGAAGATCCAAATTGTCCTAATCATGTGTATAGGTTGTCCAAGGCACTCTATGGATTGAAGCAAGCTCCAAGAGCTTGGTATGAGAGGCTAAGGGATTTCCTACTCAAGAAGGGCTTCAAGATCGGGAAAGTGGATACCACACTCTTCACCAAAGTGCTAGATGGAGAGATCTTTGTTTGCCAAGTGTATGTCGATGACATTATATTTGGGTCAACAAACCAAGATCATAGCAAGGAATTTGGTGCATTGATGTCCAAGGAGTTCGAGATGTCGATGATTGGGAGCTAACCTTCTTCCTTGGCTTCCAAGTGAAGCAATTGAGGGAGGGCACCTTCATATCTCAAGAGAAGTACACCTATGGTGTGCTCAAGAAATTGAAGATGGAGGATTGCAAGCCAATCAAGACTCCAATGCCTACTAATGGGCATCTCGATCTCGATGAGGGAGGTAAACCGATTGACCAAACTCTTTATCGTTCTATGATCGGTAGTTTACTTTACCTCACCGCTTCTAGGCCGGATATCATGTTTAGTGTGTGTATGTGTGCTAGGTTTCAAGCAAACCCTAAGGAGTCGCATCTTTGTGTGGTTAAAAGAATCCTTAGGTACTTAAGGCACACCCCTAGCATGGGTCTTTGGTATCCCAAAGGAGCACCCTTCCAACTTGTTGGCTATTCCGATTCGGATTACGCCAGGTGTAAGGTTGATAGGAAGAGTACCTCCGGCGGGTGCCATATGCTAGGAAGACCACTTGTTTCTTGGTCCTCAAAGAAGCAAAATAGTGTGGCATTATCAACCGCCGAGGCAGAATACATTGCCATGGGAGCAAGTTGTGCACAAATCTTTTACATGACCCAAACACTCTTTGATTACGGCGTGTTTTTAAAAGAAGTTCCACTTTTGTGTGTGTTGACACCGTTTTTCGACACGTGTCAAATGGGCTGAGGCTTGACTGGTCAGCGGCCGTTCTCCATCGGTATCAGGAGTCGATAGTGCCGATGGAAGGGTGCCGCGGGAAGATTAAGTGTTTTGCCGATGAAAGCTGATGAGCTTTGCCGACAAGATCGGTGAAGTCTTGCTGAAGCTGATTGCCGATGAAGAGTCATTGCCGATGGCCGATGAAGAGTCGTTGTCGATTGCCGATGAGCTGCTATTGCCGATTGACAATGAAGGGTCCTTGCCGATTGGCGATAAAGAGTCCTTGCCGATTGCCAATAAGGGGTCATTGTTGATTGCCGATAAAGGGTGGTTGCCAATTAAGAATGATCGGTGAAGACGGTTACCAGCACAAGGTCGCTAATTGGGAGATGTTGCCGATTGCCGATCGGGAGAGTATTGCCGATGCCGATGGACGTGACTTAGCACTTGGTGGCGGCAGAAGACTACAGGTGGCCAAAGAAGGAAGTTGCAGGGGTATGCCGATGGAAAGTTTTCATCGAGGAGGAGAATGAGGAAACTGGTGTTTTATACCAGTATTATTATTATAGTAGTTTGAGTCCGACTCTTGCATGAGTCATTTATTTTCCTTTAAAATAGGTGTGTTTGTTTAGGAAATAAATATTGTTATCCGGCTCCTGCGCGAGTCAGTTTTCTTTAAAGTAGGAGTTCGTTTTAGGAAGGATACGTGTCGTGTCTTTGTACAACTCTCCATGCGGGAGTATAAATATGTGCCCAAGGGCTATGGAATAAACAATCAATCCAATTCAAAAACAAACCAATTTTATCTTATTCTACTTTTTATCGCAATTTATCTTTTTACTGCATTAGCTATAGATTTCAACGAGTTCTTCAAGCTTTCGATGGGCTGCATCACCTTGATCTCCGTCAAATTCTTGTTAGTTCCGCGTGGGAGTACCTCTAGGCTTTGGCAATCCGGGCGCATCGCTGTTTGCCCCGTCTAGCTCTGCTCTAGTTACCCTTGATCAATCTAAGCCTTGACGTCCGGGCGCATCGCTGTCGTCTCGTTCAGTTTGTTCTAGTTATCATCCTTGTCGATTGATTGGTCAAATCGACTGGCACGCCCTTGACATCGAGCTTTGGGTAATAGCCCGAGGTGTTCACAGATCTGACGCTTTTTGTGTCAACACCTCTTTTGGCACGCCCAGTGGGACCCGATTATATAAATATATTTATCATGACTAATCCAAGGAGTGTCATTGAAGTCTCCACAGCAGATCTGACAAGTCATCAGAAACAGGCTCTGGAGCAGGCAATGGAGGAATACAAGCGCTCATATCTTAGATCCTTCAGCCTAAACGGGATCGGCGGAGCAATACAGGAGCAAGATCCGCCGTCGCCGCGGCAGAACACTTTCAACGCCGATCCTGGTATAATACAAGAGATGGTTAATTCTGCATTCAATAATGTATTAATTAGCCAATCCAATGTGCTGTCCGATGCTGTATGCAATGCCGTCAAGCAAACTTTCAAGGGGCAGGCACCATATTATGTTGGTCCAGAGCATCGTCAACTCGGATCGGCATCTGTTGCGACTCCATCGGCGGTTCCAAGGGTGTCTTCACCGATTATGAACCAATCTGCCGATGAGATCATGCCACCAAGATCGAGCCCAGCAAGCTTTACTCAGGTGAGTACAAATCTGGTGGCTTCAGCAATGTCTGGACCTGTCATCCAGGGTAACCATGTAGGGCGGAAGGCTCCCATGGCATCGGCAACATCCGTACAGCCGATGGTCCCAGTGATGCATTACACGTCTTCTCCAACGGTGCAGTTGTCGACAGGGAATCTGCAAATGGCGATACCCAAAGTACTGTACGCCCAACCATCGGCAGGTCACTTGCCGGTACAACAAAGCCCAGCTGCTGCCAGTCAGCCCATGGTGGCAATGAACTATCCGGCGCCACAAGGGCAACAGGTATCAACCGGCTATCAGCCATCGGCAACTTTTTGGCCGATGCAACAAGGTACGTCAATTGTCAATCAACCTGTATCGGAAATCACTGCTCAAGTTGTAGTACCTGTGAGTCCAAACGACCATCCAAGGGTGCAACAAAAGCAAGCGTCAACCGGTTATCAACTATCGGCAACTGCTTGGTCGATGCGACAAGACATGCCGACAGTTAATCAGCCTACATCGGTAAATTATTGGCCGATGCGATCAACCATGTCGAGCGTCAGTCAGCCTGCATCGGCCATAGTTGTTCAACCCACGGTGGCTACAAATCAAGTCTACCATCCCAGGATACAAGGGTTGCAAGCCTCAGCTGGCTATCAGTCGCCGGCAACTGCTTGGCCGATGCAACAAGGTGTGCCGATTGCCAATCAATCTGCATCGGCAATGACCGCTCAAGATGTGGTACCCACAGGTCAAGGCGATCGTTCTAGGGTACAAGAACGACATATCTCAGCTGGCAATCAATCGATGGTGAATTCCTGGCCGATGCAAAGCGTGTTACATGCCAGCGAACCTGCATCGGCAATAGTTGCTCAACCTATGGTACTTGCAGATCAATGCCATCATCCGAAGGTACCAGGGTTGCAAGAGTCAGCTGGTTATCAGCCATCGGTAAATCAGGTACCGATGACACCTATCGCGGGTTGGATCTGTCAATCGTCGATTCAGCAGCAATATGTGCAACTTGAGCACCAAATGACAGGGGTTCCATAGCTTCGTCCAACGAGTCATCCGAATGAAGTATCGGTACATCAACCGATAAGTACTACACTGCAATACTCGTACAATAAGACATCGGTACAGCAACCGATGGATGCAGTAAATATAACGCCACAACACAAGCTAGCAACGGTGCAAGATTACTCATCAGCAGCAAAGCCGATGCATGGTGTTATTATGACTAGTGCTGTGCACGCGCCAATCATCCCAAGTGCTTCGATGACAGGACCTGGAGAGATGGGTCAGCATACTCAGCCGGCGGGCATCCAGAGTTGCTCATTGGTTGATCAGCCGATACACAATATCCAGCAGATTGGTGTTACTGATGTATCGGTTGCCCCGAGTCGCTCGCCACAGGGATATGAAGTACATCAACTAGTGGGCATCCAGAGTGGAACATCGGTCAATCAACCGATGCATGATATTCAACAGGTTGGCACCGTCGATGAGCCAATCGTTCCGGCCTGCTTAATGCAAAGACCTGGAGAGATGCACCAATCTACTCAGACAGTAGGCGTCCAGAATTGCTCATCAGTTAGGCAGCCGATGCATGATGTTCAACAGATTGATGCTGCCGATGTATCAATTGCTCCGACTTGCTCACTATGGAAATATGAAGGAGCACATCCATCTGCCCCACTAGAGAACGAATCTGCGCATCGGCAAGGTCCAGATACAAAGGCGTTTTCGACCGAGAAGATAGAATGCTCAAAGCTGGACGAAGAGCCAAGCCTTGACACTGCCGAATTGGAGAAATTCACCTTTGATATCATCGAAGCCGATCAGGATGTTGAATCATTCGAGCCCAGGGAGATTTGGGGCGCGAAGGTGCTCTTCGTTGGACAAGAGGGCTCTAAATCAGACGACGAGATGAATGTCGGCACTGTTGAATGGGTGAACGATGGGGAGCCGATGCCTCGTGTGCTCAGCCAGAATAGGGCTGGAAAGTTCACCTTCGATGTCACGAAGGCCGATGGGATATTTGACTTATTGCTTCAGGAAGGACGAATTAAGCTAGCCCCTAATCAGGTAATTCCATCGGCTGAGGAGCTCAAGGATACCAGGTACTGCAAGTGGCACAATACAACTTCTCACAGTACCGACGACTGCAAAGTGTTCAGGCAGCAGCTGCAGTCAGAAATTAACGCTGGACGGATCCGATTTGAAAATCCTAAAGTCCAAGAACCGATGGAAATTGATCAGTGTCCGTTTCCAAATAATATGGGGGAAGCCGGTGGAAAGACCAAGGTGCTGACATCGGACACTGCTAGAAAGGGTGCATCGGTAGATCCTGATCATCAAGTGGCTAAGCGCGACATCGGAAAGTTTGTCGATGACAGGAAAGGCAAGAGAATTGCCGATAAAAGTGCCTGTGTCAGCAGGGCTCCTGGCATAGTAATTACGCATAAGCTACCAAAGCGGAACTATCGGCAATCACGAGACGAACGATATCGACAGGAAGAAAAAGAACATCGGGAGTGGCTTCGTCGGAAAAATCATTGGAAGTGTCCCTTCTTCATTCACTGTTGGGAAGAAGGCATTAAGCTACCCACCGTCGATGACTGTCCTGAGTGCAACGGGTATCACACTGCTGATCAGTCAAGTAAGCTTTGTTTCGATGATCGGGCATCTAGGTGCGCCAAGCCGCTCAGAAAAAGGAGGTCGGTACATGACCAACTGGGGGGCAAGCTTGTTGCCCATAGCAGGCTTGGTGGGCAAGTTGATCAAAGGGAGAGTAAGGAGCAGACCAAGACAAAAACACCCGATGAAGAAGTGCTCTCCAGAAATTCAAACATCGGAAGAAATACCGATGTAAGTAATGAAAGGCAGCACCAGCCTGTCTGGAAAACCAAACTCTCTCAGTGGTGCCCTAAGGGTTTAACAAAAACCCAGAAAAGAAGAATTCAGCGCCAACGCCGCAATGACCTTTATGGTGATGCAGAACTCTCAAGGGAGAAGCAGTGGAGGCCAAAGCGCAAGGATGAAAATCCATCGGCAGATAGCAATATTGTGCCGATAGGGTCTGTACTGCAGTTGCTTTTAACTTGATCAAGTTTTACCAACACTTAGCTTTAATTATGCATACCCAGTTGATATCCACATGATATAAATATAATAAACCACATTAACCATTAAACAACATGATCATCTACACTGTGAGTTTTCCAGGCCGCTTGTGACCGTGAGCACGGCTATCATGATAGGTTTACACTCTGCAGAAGCTATACACTTTACCCACAAGCCATATTGCCCATATGCCTGGGATAGCTAGTCCCATAACACTGCCAAGGTGAGTGGGCAAGGAACACTATGAAGTCTTTCAAAAGCTCTTTCTAACATGTAGCGGACCCTACGGACCCAATGCAAAGGGAATATGGGACACCCCGATGGTACCACCCGCAGCGGTCCCCGCACAAGCTATACCCCATAACCAACTCGGCAAAGGTTCCTTTCACGAACCACAAGCATGCTAGTCCAAACTTTATACTTAACTAAAGCCAGAGCCATCATAGCACTCGTGGTTGTATTTGAAATCCTAGCTTTTGCCCTACAGTGGGGTCCTATTCCATGTTGCTATAAAATCCAATTTTATCTCATTGTTGCATATATCATTAGTCAAGATTCATCTCAAGATCCATTATTGTAAAGCATAGCAAATCTACCCATATGCATGAAACCCATGGTGACAAGGTAAAGGATAACAAAGCTATGGTATAGATCTAATAGGAATCAAATTAGACACATGCAATCATGACTAGATGAATTAGGGTGAATAGGTAACAAGGATGATCCCATGTTAAACTTGCCTTGATCACAAAGCTCCTGGTGATCCTGATCTGCTGCAAAGAACTCTTGCTCACCGAAGATCTCACCGGCTGAACTCGATCAACATCACCACGCAATCATCCAAACAATCATACACGAAGCAATGAAGATATGATCAGAACATTACACCATAAACAATAAAGAGGCTTTGAAAAGGTTATAAAACAGATCTATACTTTACTACGGTCACAAAGACGCGAGAATCACGCTAATCGGATCTAAAACGAATAAGTTATAGATTAAATAGGATTTTGAAAAGGGCAAGATTAAAGCATTAGCAAATGAATTTTCTTTGATTTTCAAAAGTAATTAACATAGGTGAAATCTATACTACTGGATAGAGCATAAAATTACGGATCTAACGCAACTTGAACGGGTCGATTTGGATTTAAAACGAGCAAATTATAAGCATTTGAATATCAGTGGCAAAACTGTAAATAGGAATTTTCTTTTAAAATCGAATTAAACAGATCTGGAAAAGGGAATACGTTTTCCCGAGGGGAAAGCGTAAAGATCAAAGACGCCTTCAGGACTGCGGGTTGAGAGGGGAAAAACCGAGGGTCTCTTTAGCATATATGCCACGCGAAGGGGTACGGGCTAATCTGGTGCGTTGGATTAGGGATGGATGGATCAGATTAGATCCAGGGAAAGGAGGCGGCGCAGTGGGCGGCGCTCCACCGGAGTTGGGCGGCGCACGGCGGCGCCATGGCCGACCCGAGGCAAAGCTCGTCGGCGTAAGCCGTTCGGGAGCTCTGGTGCCCCGTTTTCAAAACCGAGAGCACCGGAAGAGAGAGGATGACACCGCGAGTTCGTCTAGGGCACTAGCCGGGCTCGGAGAGGGACGGGGATCGATTTGGATTTAAAACGAGCAAATTATAAGCTTTGGAAAATCAGTGGCAAATCTGTAATTAGGGTTTTTATTTTAAATCGAATTAATCTGATCTGAAAAAGGAAATACGTTTTCCCGAGGGGAAAGCGCAAAGCTGGAACCCGCCTTCTGGACCACGGTTGAGAGGAGGAAAAGAGCAGGGGCTCTTTAGCAAATAGACCATGCGAAGGGGTACGGGCTCACCAGATTCGTTGGATCTGAGATGGACGGTGGAGATTAGATGGGGGAGGGATACGGTGGTTTCCCCATCGGAGCAGAGCGGCGCGGCACGTTGGAGCACCCTGGCCGACGGCCGGCGCACGGCTGCGCGAGGCAAAAACGGGCTAGGGTGCTCGGTTTCGCACGGAACTTGGTCGGGGAGAGAGAGGAGAGAGAGACGAGCTCACCTAAGGACACTGCAGGGTTCGGGGATGAACGGGGACAGCTGGCGACAGAGAGCAGCGGCAGCGGTGTTCTGCAGAACGACGGCGAGGTCAAACGGAGTGCAACAGGGAAGAAAAAGAGAGGGGAAAGGTGTCCCGCGGACTTTCAAAGTCGAAACGGAACTCGATGAAGCTTACGGTGGCTGGAATCGTGTGGAACGGCGGCGCTACGGCGAGACAGAGCGGCGGCACAGCGGCACTGCTTCGGCGGCTTGCGAGGCATGGTACTGCGATTGGATGGGGGAAAACGACGCGGCGGTGGCGCTATTTAAAGGAGGCATAGGGAGAGTCCTATGCGGCTACGGGAGGGCGGAGTCCGCGCGCGGCGGTTGCGGTGCACGTGGCGCGGCGCAGCGGCAGTGTCCGACGCGGACACGGGTGAAGGGGCGACGCGCGGGCCTGACGGGTCAGTGGCGCAAGGGGGAGAAGGAGGTGACTACGCGGACGCGGGAATAGTGCGACGGTTCCGCGGTTCTGCCGCGGCGCGAGGCAGAGGGCCCGACGCGGGGGGAAGTCCGGAACGGGCTCGGAGGGAGGAAGAAGAAGGCCTGACAGGCGGGGCCACTTCGCTAGTGGGAGGGGGGGAGAGAAGAGAGGCGCCGACAGGCGGGTCCACCAAGTCAGGGAGAGAGCGGAGGGAGGAGAGAGGCCGGCAGGCCTGCGGTAGCTGGGCCGGGGCGGTGGAGTCGGCCCAAGGGGGAAGAAAGAAGGGGGAAGGGGGAGAGGGCCTGCTGGGCTCTCGGGCCAGAAAGAGAGAAAGAGAGTTTTCCTCTTTTCTTTTTATTTTTCTTTTTTGAATTTTGCAAAATTATTTTCAGAAATAGATTTTGAATATATTTTCTAGGGTTTTGAAATTCTTTTTGAGATTTTGCAAAGCCACACAACACAAGAAAAATGCAGGGGCATGAGGTGCATCACAACATGTTGAACCCTAACATGATATTTAGTTCTAGTTTTATTTATTCAATTCTATGCTTCACAAAATGACTTGAAGTAAATCAAATTTAGCTCCAATTCAAATCTAATTTACTATTCAAATTTTAGGGTGTTACAAATCTACCCCCTTAAAAGAATCTCGACCCGAGATTCCTAGATTTTACTTACTTAAAGAGTTGAGGGTAGGTTTTTCTTAGATCTTCCTCTCTTTCCCAAGTGGCCTCTTCTTCTGTATATCGGTTCCACTGCACTTTGCACATCTTGATGATTTTACTCCTTGTAACTCTTTCAGCTGTCTCCAAAATCTTAACCGGATATTCCTCATAGGTCAAATCTTCCTTAACCGTAAGTTCTTCCAACAGTAACTGTTCTTCGGGTACTCGCAAACACTTCTTGAGTTGAGATACGTGGAACACATCGTGAACTCCTGACAAACTTTCCGGTAACTCTAACCGATAAGTAACTTCTCCACGTCTCTCAAGAATCTTGAACGGGCCAATATATCTGGGTGCTAACTTCCCTTTCATATTGAACCGTTTCACACTTCTCATAGGTGACACTTTCAAGTAAACATAATCACCTACTCCAAAAGACAAATCTCTTCTTCGGTTATCAGCGTAACTCTTCTGTCGCGACTGTGCTATCTTCAGATTATCTCTGATTACTCGGACTTGTTCTTCTGCATCTCTCAGAACCTCTGGTCCAAACACTTGGGTTTCTCCCGTTTGATTCCAGAACAACAGAGTTCTACACTTCCGTCCATACAAAGCTTCAAACGGTGTCATTTTAAGACTTTCCTGATAACTGTTATTATATGAGAACTCAGCATAGGGCAAACTCTTATCCCAACTGGTACCATACTGCAAAGCACAAGCTCTCAACATATCTTCTAGCACTTGATTAGTTCTTTCTGTCTGTCCATCTGTCTGAGGGTGATAAGCTGAGCTGAAATTCAACACTGTCCCAAGGGAATCATGCACTTTCCTCCAAAAATGCGAAGTGAACTGGGTACCTCTGTCTGACACAATCTTCTTTGGAACTCCATGCTGGCATACTATTCTTTCCATATATAACTCCGCTAACTGTGCTCCCGTATAAGTGGTTCGAACTGGCAAGAAGTGAGCTACCTTAGTCAAGCGATCAACTATGACCCAGATTGAGTCATAACCTTTCCGAGTAAGCGGTAACCCAACTATGAAATCCATACCAACTTCATCCCACTTCCACTCAGGTATCTTCATCGGTTGCAATAGTCCTGCGGGTCTCTGATGTTCTGCTTTAACCCTCTGACACGTATCACATATTGCCACATATTCTGCCACGTCACGTTTCAATCCAACCCACCAATATTTCTCTTTGAGATCTAGGTACATCTTAGTGCTTCCAGGAGTGATTGAATAGGTTGACTCATGAGCTTCTTGCAGAATCGTTTGTCGAATAGACTTGATGTCGGGGACACAGATCCTCTTTCCATACCATAACGTACCATTCTCATCTAACCGGAATCCTGGTGACTTTCCTTCCTTCAAGTTCTCAACTATTAACTGCAGATTCTTATCCTACAACTGACCTTCACGAATCTCCTTTTCTAGAGTAGGCTCCACTACCATCTCCATAGCATTAACAACAATGCTCAAGTTGAGATGCTCAAGTTCAGCACACAACTCTTCCGGCATAGGTATTGTCCGAATCTCATTAGCATAACTTTTTCTGCTAAGAGCATCGGCCACAACATTGGCTTTACCAGAGTGATAGTGAACATCTAGGTCATAGTCCTTGATCAGCTCCAACCAATGACGTTGCCTCAAATTCAGATCTGATTGCGTAAAGATATACTTCAAGCTCTTATGGTCGGTGTAGATGTAACACTTATGACCAATAAGATAATGTCTCCATATCTTCACTGCATGAACCACAACTGCTAACTCCAAATCATGAGTCAGATAGTTCAACTCATGCTTCCTCAGTTGCCGCGAAGCATACGCAACAACTCTTCCTTCTTGCATAAGCACACAACCCAAACCAAGACGAGAGGCATCACAATAGATAGAGAACTTCTGACTCAAGTCTGGCAAGGTCAACACAGGAGTTGTAGTCAATCTCTGTTTTAGTTCTTCGAAATTAGCCTGACACTTCTCTGACCAAACAAACTTAGCATCCTTCTCAAGCAACGCGGTCACAGGTTTAGCTAGCTTAGAGAATCCTTCAATGAACCTTCTATAATATCCAGCTAAACCAAGAAAACTGCGAATCTCACTGACATTGGTTGGGGGTTTCCAATTCAGTACATCTTCTACCTTACTAGGATCAACTGATATACCTCCGTTAGACACAACATGGTCAAGGAAAGAAAGTTCTTTCAGCCAAAATTCACACTTACTTCTTTTAGCATACAACTGGTGCTCTCTGAGCTTCTGCAATACCAGTCTTAAGTGTTCAGCATGTTCATCATCGTTCTTGGAGTAGATCAGAATATCATCAATAAATACCACCACAAACTTATCTAGGTATTCCATAAAGACCTTGTTCATCAAATACATGAAGTATGCAAGTGCATTGGTAAGACCGAATCACATCACTGTATATTCATACAATCCATACCTCGTAGTAAATGCTGTCTTGGGAACATCTGAAACACGGATCTTCAACTGATGATAACCAGACCGAAGATCAATCTTGGAGAACACACAAGCACCTTTCAACTGATCAAACAAAGCATCGATTATGGGCAAAGGATACTTGTTCTTGATACTAACCTCATTGAGTGACCGATAATCAACACACATTCTCTGACTGCCATCTTTCTTGTCAACGAAGATAACTGGTGCACCCCAAGGTGAAGAACTGGGACGAATAAAACCTTTATTCGAGAACTCTTTAATTTGTTTCTTAAGTTCTTCTAATTCTTTTATTCCCATCTTTTATGGTCTTTTAGCTATAGGTGCAGTTCCAGGTATTAACTCAATTATAAACTCAATGTCACGATCAGGAGGCATACCTGGCAAATCTTCCGGGAATACATCTGGAAATTCATCCACAACTCGTTCTGTTGGGTTGTCATTCTCCTCAAGCTGGTTGACGGCGACTATCGGTGGAGGTTGCATAACCACTTCAACACTGATCCTGTTTCCTGTAGGTGTAGACAGTTCAACTATCTTCTTTTCACACTTGATCACTGCATCTTGCTTTCTCATCCAGTCCAAACCCAATATAACATCAATTCTAGCGGTCCTCAAAACTGTAAGCTGAGCTTTGAAGTCTACCCCCTTAGGGTAACAGTAACCGATGGACAGTAACAATCGGTTCTCATAACCCCACCCGGTGAATTTACGATTATAGGGTTTTGCATTGCTACTAATGATGTTCCATGCATTCTAACAAAAGCTTGCGATATGAAAGAATGTGATGCTCCGGAATCGAAAAGAACAGTAGCAGGGATGGAGTTGACAAGGAACGTACCCATCATCACTTCTGGTGCTTCCTGAGCTGCTTCTGCAGAGACATGGTTCACGCTCCTGTTATGAGGGGGTGGCTGGTACCTTCCTCTCTGGTTGTTGCTGTTCTGACTTGGAGGGTTTGGTGTGTTTTGTTTCTTGGGGCAGTTATAGGAGAGATGTCCGGGTTCACCACAAGCAAAACACTTGGTGGGGATATTGGGAACATTAGTCTTTGCTGGGGTACTGCTGGATGAGCCTTGACGAGGTCCTGAGTAACCGCCTGATGCTGGAATAGCGGACGTTGCTGGTTCGGGTTACAGTTCCAAAAGTTGGATGTGCCTTGGTACCTCTGCTGGTAACCCTTATGAGGATAGTTGGGACGCTGGCAAGTGTTGCTCCCAGAAGCTTGTCCTCTAAGCTTCCTCTTCTTGTCCATCTCTCTGCGTTCATTGTCCAGGACGATGGCACGGTTCACCAGGGATTGGAAATTCGGGTATGTATTACCCTTCAGCTGCAACCAGAGTTCATAGTAGATCCCCTTTAAGAAGAGACGCTGCTTATCAGCATCATCCCTTACTTCATTGGGAGCATAGCGAGCTAGCTGCGAGAACTTGTCATGGTACTCGTTGACTGACATCTGTCCCAACCGAAGATTCTTGAATTCTTCTTGCTTCAGCTCTATGATTCCCTCTGGAATGTGGCATGCCTTGAAGTCCTGGGAAGACTCTTCCCATGTGATAGCGGGGGCATTGCCGGGGCGAGCATCTTGATACGTCTCCCACCAAGTCTGAGCCGCACCTTGAAGTTGACCAGAAGCATACAGAACCTTCTCCTAGTCATTGCACTGTGCGATGTTGAGTTGCTTCTCCACCGCACACAACCAATCATCTGCCTCCAACGGATCACTGGCATGAGAGAAGACAAGAGGGTGTCCTTGCAGAAATTCCCTCCGCTTGTTGACAGGTGGAGCTCCAGCAGGTTGATGGGGTTGATTCTGCATGAACTGCATCATGGCTTGCATTGTCTGCATCATCTGAGCTTGCATCTGTTCTGGGGTCATTGCAGGTGGTGGAGGTAGAGGATGCTGGTTATTGTTGTCGTTGTTGTTGTTGTCACTGGTGTTGGATCCAGAGTTAGTCCTGGTGCGAGGCATCTGTCATATAGAACATAAGAACAAATTTAAAACCTGACACGGGACTAGTCTGCAACTTTTCTGGATTTTCAGCACAACAGCAGTCTAGAAAAACAGTCATATCTGAAGTTCCCGAACTCAAACAGAGGCAAAGCTTACATGTTTGGAAAGATAAAGAAATTATCTAAAACTTTCATAATTCTGACTTTTTCTGATTCTGATATTAACTTAGTCATAAACTGTAATTAAACAGATCTGTCCAGATTACCAAACTGCGCAGAAACATTAACTTGCTGGTGTACATTGTTGCAACTTCAGGTCCTGGGTGGCATTCTCCCACAAGATCCACCAGCTGGGAGTGAGCGTAGCTGCTGTTCGCTCCTCCTCAGATATACTTAGTGCGAATCCACCCTGGCTCTTCTGGCAGGTCTTCATCAGCAACATCGGAAGTAGGGGAATTAACATCCGCACTTGGGGCATGGGGGTTCTCTTCCCCATGGTACTCTTCGCTACTGGAGATTTCCTGGACTTCCTCCTCTGGTTCTTCCTGAGATTCCACCATTGGCGATTGAGGTTCAGGAGGGGCAAACTGCTGCGGAGGAACACGTTCACTGAAACTGAGACGAGCTGATCGGCGAAGGGTAGGCATCTTTATCCATGCCAAAGATAGAGATAGATTAGAACAACATTTTCACAATAGAATAAGTCAAGTGTAGCATAAACAGTTTGAGAAATTATATATACAAGGATGTATGCATGAAAAGAGGAGGTAAGAAGACCATTCTAACTAGGCTTGCGTCCTACAGTCAACACTTGCTTTGATACCAATTTGTCACACCCAATTTTAAGGATAAAATTGAATATGAATAACTCATGTGTGCCCAGAGATCAATCACACACATAAGCCAACAAATCTTTAAATAGTACCATCACTGAGTGCTTATTACATAACGAATAATATTCTTAAACAAAACAGCAGAAATAAAGATAACTCTCGAGACGAAGCTCCACTTCACAGGGAACGCCGACTGGTTGACCACTAGCCTAGTACTCCTCACGATAGTCTTCATAGCCATCTGAAGGGGTTGAGAAGCAAGAGTGAGCACTTAAGGATGTGTTTGGTTGGAGAGCGAGGTAGAATGGAACGGTTCCGCTCCTGATTTAGGGACAGGACGGTTCTATTCGGTGTTTGGTTGAAAGAATGGAATGGTTCTATTTTGGTGTTTGGTTGGAGGGATATCAGCAAAGAGGATGACAACACCAGACACAGCAAACGGGAGCGAGCGCGTCCGACAAAATTTTGGGAGCGAGTCCGTCCTACTTTTCAAGGGAATATTCCTGGACTGGGATGACTCCATTCTCCTGTCCACGAACCAAACAACCTGGAAACTAGGATGGAATGGCTCCATCCCACCTCATCCCATGAACCAAACACATCCTAAAGTACTCAGCAAGAGTAACATAGGGTTATTAAGCTTAAAAGGTTGACACTGTCTGTACTGCAGTTGCTTTTAACTTGATCAAGTTTTACCAACACTTAGCTTTAATTATGCATACCCAGTTGATATCCACATGATATAAATATAATAAACCACATTAACCATTAAACAACATGATCATCTACACTGTGAGTTTTCCAGGCCGCTTGTGACCGTGAGCACGGCTATCATGATAGGTTTACACTCTGCAGAAGCTATACACTTTACCCACAAGCCATATTGCCCATATGCCTGGGATAGCTAGTCCCATAACACTGCCAAGGTGAGTGGGCAAGGAACACTATGAAGTCTTTCAAAAGCTCTTTCTAACATGTAGCGGACCCTACGGACCCAATGCAAAGGGGAATATGGGACACCCCGATGGTACCACCCGCAGCGGTCCCCGCACAAGCTATACCCCCTAACCAACTCGGCAAAGGTTCCTTTCACGAACCACAAGCATGCTAGTCCAAACTTTATACTTAACTAAAGCCAGAGCCATCATAGCACTCGTGGTTGTATTTGAAATCCTAGCTTTTGCCCTACAGTGGGGTCCTATTCCATGTTGCTATAAAATCCAATTTTATCTCATTGTTGCATATATCATTAGTCAAGATTCATCTCAAGATCCATTATTGTAAAGCATAGCAAATCTACCCATATGCATGAAACCCATGGTGACAAGGTAAAGGATAACAAAGCTATGGTATAGATCTAATAGGAATCAAATTAGACACATGCAATCATGACTAGATGAATTAGGGTGAATAGGTAACAAGGATGATCCCATGTTAAACTTGCCTTGATCACAAAGCTCCTGGTGATCCTGATCTGCTGCAAAGAACTCTTGCTCACCGAAGATCTCACCGGCTGAACTCGATCAACATCACCACGCAATCATCCAAACAATCATACACGAAGCAATGAAGATATGATCAGAACATTACACCATAAACAATAAAGAGGCTTTGAAAAGGTTATAAAACAGATCTATACTTTACTACGGTCACAAAGACGCGAGAATCACGCTAATCGGATCTAAAACGAATAAGTTATAGATTAAATAGGATTTTGAAAAGGGCAAGATTAAAGCATTAGCAAATGAATTTTCTTTGATTTTCAAAAGTAATTAACATAGGTGAAATCTATACTACTGGATAGAGCATAAAATTACGGATCTAACGCAACTTGAACGGGTCGATTTGGATTTAAAACGAGCAAATTATAAGCATTTGAATATCAGTGGCAAAACTGTAAATAGGAATTTTCTTTTAAAATCGAATTAAACAGATCTGGAAAAGGGAATACGTTTTCCCGAGGGGAAAGCGTAAAGATCAAAGACGCCTTCAGGACTGCGGGTTGAGAGGGGAAAAACCGAGGGTCTCTTTAGCATATATGCCACGCGAAGGGGTACGGGCTAATCTGGTGCGTTGGATTAGGGATGGATGGATCAGATTAGATCCAGGGAAAGGAGGCGGCGCAGTGGGCGGCGCTCCACCGGAGTTGGGCGGCGCACGGCGGCGCCATGGCCGACCCGAGGCAAAGCTCGTCGGCGTAAGCCGTTCGGGAGCTCTGGTGCCCCGTTTTCAAAACCGAGAGCACCGGAAGAGAGAGGATGACACCGCGAGTTCGTCTAGGGCACTAGCCGAGCTCGGAGAGGGACGGGGATCGATTTGGATTTAAAACGAGCAAATTATAAGCTTTGGAAAATCAGTGGCAAATCTGTAATTAGGGTTTTTATTTTAAATCGAATTAATCTGATCTGAAAAAGGAAATACGTTTTCCCGAGGGGAAAGCGCAAAGCTGGAACCCGCCTTCTGGACCACGGTTGAGAGGAGGAAAAGAGCAGGGGCTCTTTAGCAAATAGACCATGCGAAGGGGTACGGGCTCACCAGATTCGTTGGATCTGAGATGGACGGTGGAGATTAGATGGGGGAGGGATACGGTGGTTTCCCCATCGGAGCAGAGCGGCGCGGCACGGCGGAGCACCCTGGCCGACGGCCGGCGCACGGCTGCGCGAGGCAAAAACGGGATAGGGTGCTCGGTTTCGCACGGAACTTGGTCGGGGAGAGAGAGGAGAGAGAGACGAGCTCACCTAAGGACACTGCAGGGTTCGGGGATGAACGGGGACAGCTGGCGACAGAGAGCAGCGGCAGCGGTGTTCTGCAGAACGACGGCGAGGTCAAACGGAGTGCAACAGGGAAGAAAAAGAGAGGGGAAAGGTGTCCCGCGGACTTTCAAAGTCGAAACGGAACTCGATGAAGCTTACGGTGGCTGGAATCGTGTGGAACGGCGGCGCTACGGCGAGACAGAGCGGCGGCACTGCTTCGGCGGCTTGCGAGGCATGGTACTGCGATTGGATGGGGGAAAACGACGCGGCGGTGGCGCTATTTAAAGGAGGCATAGGGAGAGTCCTATGCGGCTACGGGAGGGCGGAGTCCGCGCGCGGCGGTTGCGGTGCACGTGGCGCGGCGCAGCGGCAGTGTCCGACGCGGACACGGGTGAAGGGGCGACGTGCGGGCCCGACGGGTCAGTGGCGCAAGGGGGAGAAGGAGGTGACTACGCGGAGGCGGGAATAGCGCGGCGGTTCCGCGGTTCTGCCGCGGCGCGAGGCAGAGGGCCCGACGCGGGGGGAAGTCCGGAACGGGCTCGGAGGGAGGAAGAAGAAGGCATGACAGGCGGGGCCACTTCGCTAGTGGGAGGGGGGAGAGAAGAGAGGCGCCGACAGGCGGGTCCACCATGTCAGGGAGAGAGAGGAGGGAGGAGAGAGGCCGGCAGGCCTGCGGCAGCTGGGCCGGGGCGGTGGAGTCGGCCCAAGGGGGAAGAAAGAAGGGGAAGGGGGATAGGGCCTGCTGGGCTCTCGGGCCAGAAAGAGAGAAAGAGAGTTTTCCTCTTTTCTTTTTATTTTTCTTTTTTGAATTCTGCAAAATGATTTTCAGAAATAGATTTTGAATATATTTTCTAGGGTTTTGAAATTCTTTTCGAGATTTTGCAAAGCCACACAACACAAGAAAAATGCAGGGGCATGAGGTGCATCACAACATGTTGAACCCTAACATGATATTTAGTTCTAGTTTTATTTATTCAATTCTCTGCTTCACAAAATGACTTGAAATAAATCAAATTTAGCTCCAATTGAAATATAATTTACTATTCAAATTTTAGGGTGTTACAGAGAGACATGATGAGATGAACATACCCTCCTATCCGCGTAACATCCGATGAACCAGAACCTTGACCAACCTCGATGGTCATGACGTACAGGACGAAGGTGTACTGTCCACTGGGAAGAAGACGACGACGACGATCACCGGGAGGAAGACGGCGGCGGGTGTCACCTCTGGGAAGAAGACGATCGGCGGCAGCGGCGGCTCCGGGAAGAAGACGACGACGGCGGCAGCAACCTCCACGAAGACGACGACAACGACAACAGCGGGCGCGTCTCCTCCGGGAAGAAGACAACGGAGGGCGATGACGACGACGAACGGCGGCGGCGTTGGGTAGTCGCGTAGACGCTCCCCAAAAATCTAATTGCTGATCCCCGTGCAAGGTCTCGAACGGCAAGGGCTCCGGAGGCACCTGCCCTCTCGCTTCACCGTGCGCGCGGGTTCACGAGATGGGAATCCAACTAGCAACTAAACGGTGTTCTGGAAAATGAGTTCGGAGCCATGCCGAGTTGGAAGAGGGAGAGAATTTATCTCCTGCACCGCATGGGAGACGGAGAGACCGCGCAGCCCTGTGCGCATGCGCAGGAGACAGAGAGTTCGGCGCGCAGAGGAGACATAGAGTTACTGGTGCATGCATGCAATTGATAAGACGAAACTCCCATAATCAATGGAAGAATCAAACTCCTATAACTCCCGTAACTACTGTAATTAGTGACGTGGTTATTGGACATTAACCATTTAACACCCAGTCAGCCACGCACGTCACCTCGTCTCACCCAGCCTCTTGGACTTTCAAACCGGTACAAATAAAATGTACACAATACACACCATAGAGCTACTGATTTATTGAATAAATAAATGGGTCTAACCCATAATAAATCCAACAATCCCCACCAAGCTCTAGGGTTTGTAACTGTGCAGTTCTAGAATCACAACTGTTAAGTTGAACATCCACCTAGAACAATAGTTTCACTCAGTCACAACTGAACAATGGACTATGCATTGAATTGACAGTTTTGTGTGAGGTGAGATTCACTCAAGTCCTTTGTTGATACTAGGCTACAAAAGTATTCCCGCTGTTTTGAAGCATATAAGTCACACTTCAGTGCCTTTCATGAGTATTTAAGAATTACCCAAATGCTATAGACTATGACCAGTAGTCTGACTCATATAGGTGTACTTCTCAATAGATGTTCTGTACGACAACATCTCACATTTGGAATACATTAAGGTAAATATCATCCTGTCTTACAGATAGTAAAGATGCGCATCAGAAATGAGTCAATAAAGGGATCTTTCCTCTCATCCACTCCTAGCTTGTTTCACCACTCTACTTCACGGGATCTCCGATCACATAGAGCAGGTTACCACTATAGTAGATTTCATATGGATCTCATACCCATTTCTCTCGATGCACCCTCTATCACATTTCGTGATAGTCCCTTGGTGACTTGATCTGCCAGATTATTGACGTATGGACATAGTCCACCGTTATAACTCCGGAGGTTTTCAACTTTCTGACATATTTTAATCTTCGCTTAACATGCCTTGTAGACTTCATGTTATTCCTGGAACTGTTAACCTTTGTAATCACAGTCTGGTTATCACAGTTCATAAAAATATCCAGAATTGGTTTTTCAACCACCGGTAAATCCAATAGGAAATCACGTAGCCACTCGGCCTCTGCCCCAGCAGTGTCTAACGCTACGAGTTCTGCTTCTATTGTAGACTTCGTTAAGATAGTCTGCTTGCAAGACTTCCAGCATATGGGTTGACAACCATATGGACGGTCAACGACCTCCTATGTTCCATTAGACATAATAGAATCCGTTTCACTCCTTACTACTTCCTTCCATAAGTCAACATCAGAGAGGAATATGCCTCTCTAATGGTGGTTGGATTATCTTCCACAAGGTACACTATAAAGTCATTACCAAAGGATTTTGCAACCCTCGATCTCTTGCTCTTTCGAGTGACTATAGTGTCATCCTCCTCACGGATGTGCACATGAGAATCATCAGCATGATCTATAGAAATAGACAGTTCTTGCTGATGGGGAATTATAGTCTCCTGACTTATTTTACTATGTGTATGTTTCATTGGAAACTCATTCTAAAAAATGTAGCGTCTCTTGATTCCATGATAGTATCAACATACATATCAGGTACATCAGATTTATAATTAAGAACCTATATCCAGTGTTGTGGAAGGAATAACCAAGAAAAATACAATCAACAGTTTTGGGCCCGAGGTTACGCTTCTTGTTGATTGGCACATTCACCTTTGCCAAGCATCCCCAAGTGCGCAAATATGTGAGATTTAATCTCCTCTTTTCTCATTCCTCGAATGGTGTGATCTCTTTGTTCTTTGTTGGAACTCTGTTCAGGACATGACACGCTGTCAATATCGCCTCACCCCACCATTCCTTGGATAATCCCGTTGTACTCAACATGGCACTCACCAAGTCTCTTAGTGTGCGGTTTTTCCGTTCGGCAATCCCATTGGATTGTGGTGAGAACGGCGGTGTCCTCTCATGAACAATACCATGCTCCACGCAAAACTCATCGAACACATTAGAGAAATATTCTCCACCTCGATCGGACCTTAACCGTTTAATTTTCCTTTCAAGTTGGTTCTCAACTTCAGCTTTATAGGCCTTAAAATAATTGAATGTTCATCTTTTGTTTTTAATAGATACACATAGCAAAATCTCGAAGAGTCATCTATGAAAGTGAGAAAATATCTTTTATCACCTTTAGTCAAAATTCCATTCATCTCACACAGATCAGAATGAACAAGTTTTAGAGGTGCCAAATTCCTCGCCTCAGCAGCCTTGTGGGGCTTGCGGGGTTGTTTTGATTCAACACAAACATGACACTTAGACTTTTTGACCAAGTTAAATTTAAGAATTAAATTCAGATTTGCTAACCGCATGAGACAACCAAAATTTGCATGACAGAAGCGTGAATGTCATAAATATGACTCATTAGAAATATCAACAGAATTTACCATCTTATTACACACATCATACAAAGATAAGCGGAACATACCTCCACAATCATATCCTTTACCCACAAAAGTACCATGTTTCGACACAACACATTTATTTGACTCAAGTACAACTTTGTAGCCATCTCGACATAGCATAGAAGCACTAACAAGATTCTTCTTGATGGAGGGCACATGTTGCACGCTCTTCAATGGCACCGCCTTTCCCGAAGTAAACTTCAGAATGACCGTACCAACACCAAGAACATGAGCCCGCGACCCATTTCCCATCAACAAGGCACCAGACCTCTCGACCTGGTAAGTGGAGAACAAAAAAAACATCAGCACACACATGTATATTTGCATCACTGTCTATCCACCACTCTGGTGAATTACATACTGAAAGAACAAATGGTAAAGAATTACCATACCCAGATGTTCGTCCTTCAGTATCAGCAGTAACAACATTAGTTGTTTTCTTCTCTTGTTTGAACTTGCGATCTGGGCACTCACTTGCCCAGTGTTGTTCACTGCCACACACATAGCAGCCTCCATTCCTCTTGTTCGTGTTGTTGTTCTTCTTTTTAAACTGTGTTGTTTGAACAGGCTTTGGGTTATTCTCTTGCTTGTTCTGGTTTTTCTTCTTTTTATTCAACTTGTGGAAATTGGAGTTTCTCTTTTGCACAACATTTGCAGTAGAGTTCTCGACACCTTTTCCATTGTCCTTTGCTCTAGCTCTCTCCTCAATATCAAGAGTACCAATGAGCTCTTCTACATTAAACTCTTGTCTCTTATGTTTGAGAGATGTGCCAAAGTCCTTCCAAGAAGGTAGTAACTTGGCGATTATACCGCCAGCCACAAACTTGTCAGGCAAAGGACAAGGAAAAAGTTCAAGTTCCTTTGCTAGTGCCTGAAACTCATGAACATGTTCCACTACCGATCGGTTCTCAACCATCGTGTAGTCATATAGCTACTCCATGAGGTACAGCTCGCTACCAGCATCAGTAACTCCAAATTTTCCAACAAGTGCATCCCACAGCTCTTTCCCCGTGGGAAGAATGATATAGCTTTTCTGGAATTTTACATCAAGTGCGCTAATCACTGCACCTCGAAAGAGGTTGTCATCAGCCTTAAATCTAGCCTCATCCGCAGGAGGAAGATTAGCAGGCTTGCCCTCAGCGGCATAAAAACATGACATTGCAGTGAGCCACAATTCCATCTTAGCTTTCCATATCAAGAAGTTTTTACCATCAAACGGATCAGGCTTTAATACGGCAGCAAAACCTCTGACAGAAAAATGTCTATAATTAGGTTTTTGGATTGTTAGAATATTAGACAATTTCCATATCATTTTAATTCTGTAAATTAATATAATGATGATAACATATAAAAGATTATATATAATTGAGATAATGACATCAAACATATTCATAGTAACATGAAACATGTAGATGTCAAAAGCATGTAAACATGATATATGTAACATCACATACAAGCATAACATATATATCATGACAACAACTGCTACTGGACTGCATATGAAACGATGAAACAGAGCTACTGAAACGTAAACACAGCAGCATATGAAACAACATAACAGTAACACTGAAACAGATATGCAGAGCACGAAACTAGCAGGAACAGAGAGCATACAGATTACGAATCGACACAACAGAGCATGTGAAACATACTCGCTACAACTGATGAAACAACATGGATGAACTATTGAAACATATAAAAATTGTATGACGGAAAACAGAGACATGATGAGATGAACATACCCTCCTATCCGCGCAACATCCGATGAACCAAAACCTTGACCAACCTCGATGGTCATGACATAGAGGACGAAGGTGTACTGTCCACCGGGAAGACGACGACGACGACGATCACCGGGAGGAAGACGGCGGCGGCGTCACCTCTGGGAAGAAGACGATCGGCGGCAGCGGCGGCTCCGGGAAGAAGACGACGACGGCGGCAGCAACCTCCACGAAGAAGACGACGACGACAGCAGCGGGAGCGTCTCCTCTGGGAAGAAGACAACGGAGGGCGATGACGACGACGAACGGCGGCGGCGTTGGGCAGTCGCGTAGACGCTTCTCAAAAACCTAATTTTTGATCCCCCGTGCAAGGTCTCGAACGACAAGTGCTCCGGAGGCACCTGCCCTCTCGCTTCACCGTGCGCGCGGGTTCACGAGATGGGAATCCAACTAGCAGCTGAACGGTGTTTTGGAAAATGAGTTCGGAATCGTGCCGAGTTGGAAGAGGGAGAGAATTTATCTCCTGCACCGCATGGGAGACAGAGAGACCGCGCAGCCCTGTGCGCATGTGCAGGAGACAGAGAGTTGGGCGCGCAGAGGAGACGGAGAGTTACTGGTGCATGCATGCAATTGATAAGACGAAACTCCCATAATCAATGGAAGAATCAAACTCTTGTAACTCCCGTAACTCCTGTAATTAGTGACATGGTTATTGGGCATTAACCATTTAACACCCAGCCAGCCACGCACGTCGCATCGTCTCACCCAGCCCCTTGGACTTTCAAACCGGTACAAATAAAATGTACACAATACACACCATAGAGCTACTGATTTATTGAATAAATAAATGGATCTAACCCATAATAAATCCAACAGTGGGGCCCATTTGTCGCCCACCCAAACCAGCATGACGAGCTTCTCCTGTGGTAAAGCAATCTCGCAACTATGTGTTGCAGCACCGGTTGTCTCTCCCCTTCATTGCCCTGCAGTTGTCCGACCCCTGTGAGCCACTTGTCCCAGTGTTGGCTACCCCTTGCTCTTGGTATTAGTCCAATTTATTGTGGCACAAATCTTAAAGCAGAGCAAAGGGCTGAGATAGCAGGTGCCCCAACACATAGTTGTGGGAAATACCTGCCCCTCGATGGCCCGCGTGGGCGTGGGCGTAGACGCCTTGGTCTTGCTGCGCAAGCCGCCGGAGGAGGAGGTGGAGGAGGACGACGCCGCTGCAGGTGCCGACTTGGTCAGCAACTTCCCGGTGCCTGGTCGCGAGTGCTGCTAGGATTTGGACCTGCCGCCGCTCTTGGACGCGAAGGCCCCAATCTTGATCCGATGACGAGGCCGGCAGCAGCGGGGTGGGGCATGCACTGCAGCGCGGGTTGGGGAGGAATCGTCGCGGCTGGGGTGACCGTCCTCCCGGGCCTCTCAGCCACCGAGCTCGCCCCTTGCGGAGGCCGCGCTTGGCAGCGTCCAGCTCCCGCCTGACCTCCGCGAACTCCTCGCGTTGGGCCTGCCGTCGGGCGACGGCTTCCCGGACTATCGTTCCCCATCGAGGCTGCGCCTCCGCTTCGCCGCGCAGGAGGTCCCCGGGAAGAGGAGGAGGTCGCAGTGGTAGGACGACGCCACGACAGTAGTGGTAGGACGACGCCACGACAGTGGCGGTGGACATGAGCGCCATCGCCACGCACGGAGGGGGATCGAGAGTAAGAGATGTACTCAGGCGATAGAGATGAGAGGGGTATTATGGACCACTACAGTGATCGGTCCCACATGTAAGGCCTAGCAAATGACTGAAAACGAGCGGCACACAGACGGAATGGCTTTTGTAGGAAAAAATTTAGAGCGGTGTCACCTGTGTGCGACCAACTTTTTTAATAACCTACGTGCAAATACGATCTTTTTCAATGACACTCGTGTAAAAGACTCTTGAGTTTTTTTAAAACTTGTTACTGTAGTTTTTGGGTCTCGCCCGGGCTGCAGCCCGGGTCCAGATCCGCCCCTGGTCAAGAGCATCTGACCTAGCATACCCGTGAGATCGAACGGACTCCCACGAAGCTTCCATGTACCACTCCGTTCGTTGTGCTGGCCCTAAGCCCAACAAGACCAACGTTGCTAGGTTCTTTTTTTTTACGCTGTCAGTAGCTGATGCTGGGTGGTGAGTGAAGGGGACTGAATATTTTATTTCGCTTTTTTACCCTATTTGAAATTACTCTTTTACTCTTGGTGCCGAATGTAAGTTTAAATTTATCAATATTAGTTTAAATTTTCATTTATTTTTATTAACTAGGTAATTAAATGTGTGTGTGTTGCAATAGCAAAAAAAAAACTAATACCACATGATAATTTAAGTGTGTTGTATTGTTACTAAAAAAAGTGATATTATGAGTGTGATCTTAAAAACAACATCATAAGTTTTTTCGTTCAAAACATTACTGTAGATTTAATAAGGACTGACAACTAAGTAGTCCATGCTATTTGTATGGATGTGTTGGAAAAAATATCCTATATATAGGATGTTTGTTAGTTTTAAAAAGTTAAAGTATTGTTGACTATCATGAAAAAAATGTGTTAACGGGAGAATATTATCTCTTATATATGGAGTTAGAACCTTTATATATATTTTCTTCATTAATATATCATTTACTAGCTTTTCTTTTAACCCTTGTTCATGTCCTTCTCAACAACCGGCACCGTCAAGATCTAATGTTTGATTTTATTTCTTCTAATGGAACAATTTCACAACAAGGACCATGTACTTTCCTCTAATCCACCGAGCTTAGATATGAAAACTACTCTCTCTAGACATCTTGCATCAGGAACCCTAATAAGAGTTTATATTTCATTTTTACCCCATTTCCTTCTTTCTCGTCGGGTGGACATGGCGTGTTGCTGGCCGGTGACATTGGCGGGAAGCACCCTGCTCTTCCCGCGTCATTTGCATGGGTGATGTCGGCGTTGATCCATGGAATGGCGACGACATTGGGAGGGCGCGACATGAGGAGGGGATTATGTGCGCATGAGGGGGAACTGCCAGGCGGGCGGCTAACGAGCGCGCGTCAGAATCGTTGGGCGGGTGTGGGAGCAAGCGCGTGTGGGAACTGTCAAACAAGCATGGGAGTGAGCATGCAAAACCGTCGGTAGACTTTCACGCGGGGGCAAGGTGAAACGTCGGGCTGGATGATTCCCTTCCTTATTTTGTATTTGTAGTTGTAGATAGAGATAGAGAAGAAAACAATGCTTTTGAAAATATTTTTGAATGAATTGATCGGCTTTTGTTGATGTGGTGCTTGAATGTTGCTTAAGTTTTGTGCTTTTGAGTGTGCTAAGTTTTCAAAGCAGTTAAGAAGTCGCCCAATCATTCTCAGGATTTTTTTAGACTTTTCTAGAACTTAGTGAACAAATAAGTAATTAGGAAGAACTTGCATATTGTATTGATATAACGACCCAATATATATACAAAGTGAAGCGGTACGGTGAGAGATATCATGTCATTAAAGGACAAGACAACTATTCCCGCTCTCTACGCCGAAGGACATGCTCCTTATCCACCTAATACAATTAGTAATGTCTACTCTAGTCTTGATGAGATCACTTGTGAAGATGTATCCATTTGTAGAAGCATCTTGAAGAGGTGTCTATTCAAAAAGGCACCTGTTTCACAACACCAAGTACCCCCTCTATATTGTAAAAGAAATTATTTTGGACTAAGGTTTTGGTCAAACATTGCGAATATAAATTATGAATAACTTTTAAGTCGTTGAGTTTGAAAATGTGAAAACCATACGAATAGATTTATCTTGAAATATACTTTCATAAAAGTGTATATATATTATTTTTAAATAAATACTTTTTATATAAAAAAATAAAGTCAAATTCATGTTTTGAAGACCGCATCGTTATGTAAAATGACTTCTTTTTCAATACGGAGGGAGTATGGTGATATATAAAAGTCAACACTACAGCGGTACTGGTTGTACAATTTGATTGACATGCTACTGATTGTACGGTTTGATCGACACACATAAGCAAAACCCCAAAAGGCTAAAGGCATCCAAAGCATAAAAAATACTCCTTCCATCCCAAATTATAAGTTATTCCAACAATCTTAGAGAGTCAAAGAAAAATCCAATGATTGATAATCCATTGATTGATATTCATCATTGATTCATTAATTGATCACTTGCCATGGCCTTACAATTCATTCTACCAATCTCTTGTATTTACTTTGCCTTGAGTAATGGTAGTTTTCCTAGTCGTTTAGCTAGATCTTAATTGTAATTAGTTTTCTTGCTAGATCACCTAAAAGTAAAGTAGTGACATAGTATCATGTTAGCAAGATCACGTAGGAGTAAAGTACTGACATAGCATTATGTGCCTAGTGATCTTAGCTAACTACACTTGTGGCTTGCAACCATCTCTTTAGTGCTAGTGCAAAACTTGATTAATGCCAATTAGTTTACTAACCTCTTGTTTAAGTGTTATTTATAGATTTTTTTTATAAACACCCCCCTCTAGTCATTTAGGACATTTGACCGGTACAAAATGAAAAGGCTCGTAGGAGGAATGATTCAGTTTGAATTCAGGAGTATCTTGTTCGATACAGATTCAGATCGCTAGTCGCTACATCTTAATATCTTTATAGCTAGACTTCCCATTCTGGGGCAGCTTAGTTCTTGTTGGCTTGGGCCGGCGCTTGGGCTTGGGCGAGTCTTCGACTGAAGCCTGACAGCCGGCGCCTTCTTCTGAAACAGCATCAGGTTTGTTAGTCTTGGGCCGGCGCTTGTCTTCGACTGAAGCCTGGGAGCCGGCGCCTTCTCCTGGAAGAGCATCAGCATGGCCCGAGGTAGCTGCAGTGCTAACAATATTTTGCTGGACCAGAAATGCATAGAATTATGTCAACCTATCGCCATGAACCCCCCCAAAAAAAACAGTATTTTCCACTAACCTTGGAGGAAGGAAAGAAGCACTCATGCAACATCCTGGTCATAACATCCAAGGCTTTCATCCGGATCAAGCAGCTCCAGTGGAACTCACGAGGCGGATACAAGCTTAAGGTAAAAAGCTTGTTCTCTCTCTTCATCCAATCACACAGCATTTTAGCCTCATTTGCCATACCCTTGGATCGAATTGAATACATTCATCATTTTGCAACCAGTGTGAATATGTAGGTAGATTTTACAGAAAAGAAATGGATAGATAGATATACTTGTTAAAATTCAGCACACGTATTGGCGGGAGACAGGATGGGGGTAGGGGCACTAACCACCATTGCAGCGGCGGAAGCAATAGATTGGGGTTCTCTGAGGTTCACAAGGCTCAAGGCGCACATGCGGATCACGCTGCTCAGCTGGATGATGTCATCAGAAGGCTTAGCACCATGCTTCAGCAGCTCACACATCAGGTCAGACTCCTCTTTAATACACTGGAAACCAATGTTAGGCATTAATCAAAAGACCATAGCAAGAATAAAAATACCCTATATTCATTCTACCCAAAAGAACTACTGCTAGCTTACTGTATGTGCATGTGCTGAGTTCGATAGCACTGCTAGTCCAATCCATCCACATGGACAAGTGAAACAGTAAACATTTAAGACTTGGTGGCCATCCTTTCAACTACCACAAAACAGTAATGAGCCAAGACCAGAATTGAAACAGGCCGGCTACTAATTCTTACCACTGATTATCTAAATTTGCACCATTTAATTTGTAAAACTACCAAAATTTAAACACCATCCCAGTAGTATCTTGGAAAGCCGGGTTTTCATTTTCTTCCACGCCCCCCCCCCCCCCCCCCCCTATTTTTCTTAATAGCAGCACAAATTCAATCACTAAGATTCAGAAAGGAATAACATTCCTGGAACAGTACAAAAAAAATGTTTTGCTTGGCCTTTTCAGGCAAGCTAGGTAGGCAGATACCACAAAAGCAACAATAGTAGGAATATCCCGGGTGCCACAGATTTTAAGTGCACGGTCCTTAATCAGGCTACTCTCAATGATAGTGCTGGCGTCATCCAGGCTACACTGCAGGAGTTCCTCCTCCATCTTGAGACACTAAATGAAAAAAATATTGAGTTTGAAATATATGTTATACAAACAGATTCAGTTATATAATTAACCAATGGTTATAGTAAGGATGCAAGAAGGTTACTAACAAATTTGGCAACAGCAGCACCCATATCAGTAGTAGTGGTATTTTGTGGATTCTTGGCAGCAGCAGCAGCAGCAACAAACCCATTAGCATTGTGTTTGTAATACTCCTCAAGATACCTGCCATAGTCAGACCACTTAACATTACTGCATAGTGGGACCAGCCTTTCCCAACCCAATAGTTTCTCCAAAAAACCTTCTGAAAACAACACGAAAAAACATTACACATGAGCGTATAGCAAGGGAAATATGAAAGCTCATAGCAACCATAATTTGGGTGATCAGCTTCTTTGTTACCTTCCTCCTCCGTCTCCTTACTGTCCTCTTCATCTCTAATATTTTTCTTATACTGAGAATTCAATACATCTGAAACGCTGCCCCTGGTGATAATACAGTGAAATGGCATAGTATCACAATGCTTATCATGAAGTAACAAACTAATTCTCTTATAATACATGCAGCTGCATCAAGAAGAAAAAAAGAACAAGGATCATCCATACAACCATACCTTGTGCAGGTGTTTGCTGCTCCATCAACAGCAATGTCGTCATACCCATCACCACGAGGATCACTTCTACTACTAGCAGGTTCTTCCATATCAGTATTGTGCTCAGCAGAAGACTTTTCTAGTATGCTGACCATAAAATTCAAGGTACCGGACCGGACTCTGTGTCTGTCCCTAATGTCATCAGTTATGTGATCATCATAGAAATCAACAGGCTCGTTATTTTTAAGCATCCACATACACATCATTTCAGCCTCCTTTGCCATACCCTTAAATTGAAGCCACCCTTCAGTATACAGTTAGTGCCGATAGGCTACTAGTACTAGTTAAAACAAAATTGTGCATGCAAAGTGCAGTTCAAAGGCTCAATAATGGATGGACGGCAGGCCCATTATTAAGCCTGATGGAAGGATGATAATATTAGGTTGGGTTTTAAGGCAGGCACGTACCAACATAGCAGCAGAGGCAGAAACAGAAGTGCAGTTCATTAGGCTCAAGGCACACAAGCGTATCACTCTGCCCTGGTTGATCAAATAATGATCAATGGGATCCGCGCCACGCCTCAGCAACTCACACGTCAGGCCAGCCTCCTTGGCAATACACTTGAAACCATCGTTTTGGATTAGTACAATGACCATAAATAAGTCGAGCAAAATAATCCATATACCATCCAAATCTCAGAATATGGAAACACCATTAGTTGTGCTTTAATAAAACAAAACTGTGTACCAGCTAGAAAAAAGAGAGAGGAAAACTTGACCAATGCAATTAATTTGTAGGTCGTATTGAGGTAGTTGGTGATTACAATGTCAATCACATTGCAGTTTATACAACTGCCCAAAATATAAAGACCCAGCAGATCGACATCATCAGACTTAGCCACTGAACCTTTGTAACAATAAGTACAACTAGTAGCTTTCTGGAAGACAATGATAACTGAACATAGATGAAAAGAAAATGGTTCAATTATCGTTGCAACAGATTTCTATTTCAGCTAATTGTCCGGGGTGCAGAGAAAGGATTACATAACATTGCATGGTCAAATATAAGAGAAATGTTTCCTCAAAAAAAAAATGTTTGCTGTGTTACAGCGCGCTAGGCCAGGGGATCAGGAATGAACATACCAACAAAGCCGCACCAGAAACATCAGAAAAGCTGCAATCTGCTGACGACTGGACCACTGAACGTGCATGCTCCTGGATCAGGCAACTCAGAATGAATGATCTCCTTATCATCAATCTCGTCTCCTGTCCACGTGTCACCCGGAGCTTCAACTCAGATACAAGTTGCCTCTCATTGCTGAGACACTGCTCAATTGAAACCATCAGACAGTCAGTCAGTCACACAATCCATCCATCATCAAAATTTAAGTTAGTTAGCAAAAAATTAAACGGGAGCAGGATATAAAAACTGGTGGTTTGGTAAAGGCCGGGGCACGCAGGAGGTTTACACACTTACAGTCTCAGCGAGAGCAGATATGCTCGTGTCCGTAGTAACCGCATGCACATTGGCACATTGCGACGGTGATACTCTTCCAGGTATGTGATATAGACAGACAAAGAAACGGAAGTCGCCTTTGGTAGCAGTTTGTCCCATCCCCATAATTTCTCCAAGAGATCTTTCCGAACAAGTAAACACAACAAGAGGCGATCGAGATGGTTATTGAAGTTTGTCGAACAAATCCATATAGTAGATCGATAGGACTAACGAATGATAACCACCAGCTATGGAGACCCTAAACTTTACCGTACCATGGTACTTGACAATCTTTGGCTTCGGCATCTCCTCTGAAATTGTAACGTACTCCTCTTCCTCCTCCATCTGCATCTGTTTCTGTTCCTCATCCATCTCCATGTCTATCTGTTTCTGCATCTCCATATGTTTGATGAGACGAATAAAATACTTCCTTTCTACATCTTCTTTGCTGGGCTTCGCCATGACCAGCTCGTTGAGACGCCCCGCTGAAGGGGAGCCGTGGGGCTGGCCTCTCAGTCCGAATTTGCGTCGCCGGCCTACCGGATGTCTAGGGTTTCCTATACCCTGCTGAGTGCTGGCTACCGCAAGTATTACTTCAGTGACGATCTAGTAGTTTTTTTTTTGGGATCGGGTTGTAACAATAAGCTGTGTGCTTCATAGTTTATGGCCCTAGTATGGAATCCAAATGGGCCATGGGCCTAAGAACTGTTTGGGCCTTAAACAAGGACCGAAGGACGGTCAAATTAGCCTTTTCTTCTTCTTTTCCTCCCGCTAATTTCCGACAATCTGAATCACTAAAAACTGAATTCATCCACATGTTTCACAGTTTGAGAAAGTGATGGTCGTCCTTGGTCCTCTGCAGCTACGGGCATGTCTGACCGGATCAGTGTCTCTGGGTTGTCAAGTAGCAAATGTTGGCAGTTCACAACACTCCGTGATGTATGTTTTGACTAGCCACAATGTTATGTTTTTGTGGTGCTGAAACAGGAGAGAGAGTGCTGGAGCATCGGTGCCAAGCATTGTGGCTATCGGTGCCGACTCCAAATTTTGTTGAGTCGTGACATGTTTGTTCCCTGGTGCTCAAACAATAAAAAAATATATTTCAGCTGATCGTACTCAGGCTCCGTGCAAATGAAATCCAAAGAAAGGAGCATTTGGGTCCCATGCACAGCAATGAAGCATCGATGCAACACTGTGAACATTTATGATTCTTGGCATCGGTATGAGGTGGCGTACTGACATCGGTTTTTAGCACCGGTAACGCTGCGGATAGTCTTAGTCCCTTCATTTCTGGACACCAGCTAAACTTTTGTTTCACTCCAATTGTCAACGGAAACTCAGCAACGGCTAAGCCCAGCGCCCAGGCTGTTCGGATCACCAACGACCAGTGCGGACTCGGCGCTACTCCGTGCACACTCGCCGCGCCCACTGCGTCCACGCGAGCCCGGTCTCCGCGGCGCCCACGCTCCCGCTCTGCGCGCTCGCCCGCTCTCGCTGTAACTGTATGCGCATGTACAGACTTGGCCAAAAGGCCTCAGATGTAATCTATATATGTACACGCCATATGATCAATAGAATAGTCCAGTTGATCATCTCTCTACATGGTATCATTGTCCACGGTTCTCACCTGAAAATCCCTTCGCCACACATCCTTCTGCTGCTCCAATGGCGCCCGCTTCCATCCCCTCCGGCCTCTCTGATTCCGATTCCGACGGTGACTTCTCCGTCACTCCTGCTCGTGCTTCCACCATCCAGGGCATCTCCATTCGCCATCACGTCCCTGTCATTCTAGACATGGACGAAGGAAATTATGGTCAATGGTGCCTGTTCTTTGAATCCACTCTCGGCAAATTTGGCCTGGAGAGCCACGTTCAATCCACCACCCCGTCCGACGATCGCAACGGCGAGTGGCGCAGGGTTGATTCCTGCGTCGTCAACTGGATCCTCGCCACCGTCTCGAAGGGCGTCTTCGACATCGTCCGCCGCGACCGCCACGACGCCTTCACTCTGTGGCACGCCGTCGAAGGTCTGTTCCAGGATAATGAGCTGCAGCGCGCTGTGTACCTGGAGACTGAGTTGCGCTCCCTACAACAAGGTGACATGTCCATGACTGAATACTGCACCAAGCTCAAGCGGATTGCCGATCAACTCCGCGACATTGGCCACCCTGTCTCCGAGCCGAGTCAAGTCCTGAACCTCCTCCACGGCCTCAACCCCCGGTACCGCTACGTCCGTCCGACGATCACCTCCAAGCACCCACCGCATACCTTCCAGAGTGCTCGCTCCTTCCTCATCCTCGAAGAGCTCAGCATTCAGCATGATGCGACTGCTGAGGCTGGCCAGGCACTTGCCGCGACGCACGACGACTCGTCCGGCAGGTCCTCCAATTTGGCGACCGGCAACAAGGACGGCTCCTCCTCCTCCACAGCGCCTCGATCCACCACCGGCCGCGTCAACTCTCGCTCTGGCGGTCGTCTTGATCGCCGCCGCGGACGTGGCCGTGGGAACGGCGGCGGGCAGCGCTCCAACAACTCCAACCCGTCCGCGTCGTGGGCTGCGGGCTACAACCCCTGGCAGGGCATGGTGGAGGCCTGGCCCATGCCCTTCCGGGCCCCCGGTGCCGGCGTGCTCGGCCCTCGTCCGCCGTTCCAGCCCCAGCAAGCCATGGCGGCGACCCATCTGCCCCCTTCTACGCCCGGTGGTGCCTTCGACAACAGCGCCTTGTACACTGCGCTCCAGTCCGCCGGCGCTCCGTATTAGCCGCCAAGCGCTGCTGATTGGTACTTCGACACCGGCGCGTCGTCCCACATGTCTTCCTCCTCCGGTATATTTTCTTCCTCCTCCCTCCGACCTTCATCCTCCATTATAACAGTGGGTAATGGTGCTCGATTGCCTGTCACGCATCAAGCACAAACATTTATTCCCACTGCCACCTCTCCTCTCAAACTGAATGATGTTCTTATTTGCCCTCGCCTTGTCAAAAATTTGATTAGCGTTCGCCGTCTGACTCGTGATAACAATGTGTCTATCGAGTTTGACCCCTCTGGCTTCTCTATCAAGGATCTTCGTTCCAGGGCGGAGATGCTCCGATGTGACAGCAGCGGCGAACTCTACCCTCTTCGCGCTCCGCACAAGGCTCTCACCGCTACTGCTGCTTCGGTGTCCCTGTGGCATCAGCGGCTGGGACACCCCGGGCACTCCATCACCTCACAAGTTCTCTAGAGTTTTCATTTTCAATGTAATAAGGCTGATGCTCATTCGTGTTCCTCTTGCCGGCTTGGGAAACATGTTCGTCTTCCATTCGCCGATTCTGCATCACACTCGTTTTTCCCCTTTCAGCTAGTGCATTCAGACGTTTGGACGTCTCCCGTTTACAGTCATTCAGGGTATAAATATTATGTTGTTTTTCTTGATGACTACACTCACTATTTATGGACAATTCCTTTGCGAAATAAATCGGATGTTCTTCCTACTGTTCGCGCTTTCATCTCCTATGTTCATACACAGTTCCGATTGCCCATCGTCGCCTTTCAGACAGACAATGGTCGGGAGTATGATTCTTATGCCATGCGCCTGCTTCTGTCTTCTCTCGGCACCCACCTTCGCCTCTCTTGTCCATACACATCCCAATAGAATGGGAAATCCGAGAGAATCCTCCGGACCGTTAACGATTGCATTCGTACTATGCTAATTTCTAGTGCAGCACCTTTGACGTTCTGGGCTGAAGCACTGGCCACGGCGACATACCTGATCAACCGACGTCCTTGCCGAGCCACGGGCACTGCGACGCCGTACGCCATCCTATTCGGTGTTGCACCATCGTATGACGGGCTTCACGTATTCGGCTGTCGATGCTTCCCCAACATGCTTGCCACGTCGCCACACAAGCTCGCGCCGCGGTCTACCACTTGCGTCTTCATCGGCCACCCGACTGATCACCATGGCTATCGATGCTATGAGCTTGAGTCCGGGCGGGTGATCACATCGCGCCATGTGATCTTCGACGAATCAGTCTACCCATTCCGCGACTTCATCACGCCAACCGTCGGCACAGTACATGATCCGGCACTCGACGATCCACCTCCAGCTCACGACGCGCGTGCTGTGCGCTGCCGCACATCACCGCCTACACCGCCAAGCCCCGATGCTGCTCCGCCTCGACTACAGCCGAGCGCTCGCACGGCACGGCGCGCCTCCTCACCGACGAACAACGACATGGTCGGGCCATCCTCTCCAGCGCCAAGATGTGGGACGTCCAGCGACGCGGTGTCGCCCGCTGTGACGTCGCCCACGGCCACAGTGTCCATCGAGGCTGCGTCGCCCACTGCAACACCACCTCGAGCAGACGCTTCTCCGGCTCACAACGGTGCTGTCACCGGCCATCCGATGGTCACTCGTGCTCGGGCTGGGATTCACAAGCCCAACCCCAAGTACGCCATGGCAGCTTCGGCGGCAGCTTCGCCGGCCATCTCCCCAGTTCCACGGAGTGTTCGCTCAGCAGTCAAGGACCCTCAATGGCATGCTGCAATGAAACGTGAATATGATGCATTGCAGGCCAACAAAACATTGACACTCGTCCAGCGACCACCAGGCGCCCGCGTCATCACCGGCAAATGGGTATTCAAGCATAAGCTGAAACCCGACGGAACCCTCGAGCGATACAAAGCTCGCTGGGTTGTCCGCGGCTTCAATCAGCGGCCCGGCGTGGACTTCGGCGAGACCTTCTCGCCGGTGGTCAAGCCGGCCACGATCCGCACGGTGCTCACGCTTGTGGCGACGTACAAGTGGACAGCGCACCAGCTTGATGTCTCCAACGCCTTCCTCCACGGCAACCTTCGTGAGCGCGTCTACAGCCAACAACCGACTGGGTTCGTCGACCCCCAGCGGCCGGATGCTGTCTGTCTCCTGTCACGGTCCCTCTACGGACTTCGCCAGGCACCATGAGCCTGGTTCGAGCGCTTCGTCGGGCACGTCACCAGCCTCGGCTTTGTGCAGTCCAAGGTCGACTCGTCGCTATTCGTCTACCATCGCAACGAAGCCATGGCGTACCTGCTCCTCTACGTCGACGACATGATTCTGTCGGCCTCCACGACGCCACTACTACAACACTTCATCGCCAGGCTCCACGACGCCTTTGCCGTCAAAGACATGGGACCGGTGAGCCACTTCCTGGGCATCAATGTGCGACGCTCCCAGGATGGCTTCTTCCTGTCTCAATTCGGCTATGCTGAAGACCTCTGGAGCGTGCAGGCATGGCCAACTGCAATCTAGCCGCCACACCTGCCGACACCAAGCCCAAAGCATCTGAAGTTGATGGCAAGCTCATCGATGACGCCACCGCCTACCGAAGCATCGCCGGCGGCCTGCAATATCTAACCATTACGCGCCCCGACATTTCATATGTAGTACAGCAGGTGTGCCTTCACATGCACGCCCCAAGGGATGTTCACCAGGCAATGCTGAAACGCATCCTCCGCTACGTCAAAGGCATCGTCCAGCTCGGCATTCAGCTCCGCGCAGCTCCGACGCCGACCATCACCGCGTACTCCGATGCCGACTGGGCCGGCTGCCCGGACACGCGACGTTCTACGTCTGGGTTCTACGTCTTCTTCGACAACTCTCTGATATCGTGGTCGTCTAAACGACAGACTACGGTGTCGCGGTCCAGCGCCGAAGCGGAGTATCGTGCCATCGCCAATGCCGTGGCCGAGTGCTCCTGGCTTCGTCATCTCCTCGGCGAACTCTTGTGCAAGATTCCCAGCGCAACCGTGGCGTTCTGCGACAACATTTCTTCCGTCTACATGGCCAGGAATCCCATCCATCACCGACGAACCAAGCATATAGAATTGGACATTCATTTTGTCCGCGAGAAGGTAGCCATTGGCGAGCTTCGAGTTCTGCACGTTCCCAGCGCAAAGCAACTCGCAGATGTGTTCACGAAGGGCTTGCCTTCGGCGCTGTTCTTCGACTTCAGGGACAGCCTCTCCGTCACGAACGCCGACGTCGAGACTGCGGGGGGGTGTCAACGGAAACTCAGCAGCGGCTAAGCCCAGCGCCCAGGCTGTTCGGATCACCAACGACCAGTGCGGACTCGGCGCTACTCCATGTGCACTCGCCGCGCTCACTGCGTCCACGCGAGCCCGGTCTCCGCGGCGCCCACGCTCCCGCTCTGCGCGCTCGCCCGCTCTCGCTGTAACTGTATGCGCATGTACAGACTTGGCCAAAAGGCCTTAGATGTAATCTATATATGTACACGCCATATGATCAATAGAATAGTCCAGTTGATCATCTCTCTACACCAATAAGATTCACTTTCATTTGGTTGCCGTTAGTCATAATTATGTATCACTAGCTAAATATAACAGTTATTGGGCATTTAATCTACTGAAAGTAAAATTCTCTGTAAGTTCTTCCCAACAAAACGCTGCCCAAATGGTTTCCCCCTAACAACTGACGAGTCCAATTTTCCAATGCCTAACTTGTGTTTTCCTGTGTTTAGGTCTAACGATGATGCCCAATCCAATGTTGATCAAGATTGATGGTTGTTGGCTAACTGTTTAACTATCTATGAACAATAGAATATTTGATGATGACTTGGCATCCACTATATACTTTGACCTGTTACTCTGTCCTGCCCTCTTTTGCAGTTTTGGTTGATTTTCTTGTGGGAAAGGGTCTTACTTCTTGTTCATATCAAATATCTTCAGCAGAGAGCTTTGTCTCTGCAGTTTTGTTTACATTAATCAGAAAGGCTGCTTTGTACTACATAATACACATCACTACATGTAATTTGTTGCCTAGGCTCTAGGACTTAGGATTTTTAATATTTGTTAGGTTAAGTTGGTCGTTCTCAACCATGGAAATTGCAAATCCATTGTCCAATCTGATGATACTTTTAGTCTTGTACGTATTGCAAACAATTAGTGGTCCTATGCTAATTCCTTACAGCAGGAATAATTTGGTGCCATGCCCCACTTAAGAACTTTGGTTGATACTTGATAGGCACATAAAGCTACTGAAAAGTGAGTCAAAAAGCCTAGTGAGTGTCACTTTTTTATTAAAAAAAAACATCCTGCAACCATGCCTTCTTGTTTACCATGCTTTCAAGTTAAATATATATCGATGCCTTGATAGTGTAAAATGCCTCTCTTGAATTTAATGGTACAAAGATCATTTTACCTCTTCATCAGGTGGGGAACGACTCCCCCCATTGACAGTTAAAAAAAGGATCATTCTACCTAAAATGCCTTTTCTTGATAAATTGGTGTGAAGATCGTACATCTTTAACTGTCCTCAGTTCATTACAAGCCAAGGAAACATCTACTCATCTACTCTAGTTTGTCTTGACTCTGTAGAAACCTGAGTGCTTCCTGTCAACTTTTATGGCCCCTTGGCAGTGATCCACTATAATTTCCTCATCTGAAAAAATGCATAAGCAATTGGTGGACCTATGTTGATAAATTCATATAAACTTTTGCCGACCTGCAGGTGCTATCTACTAATCTAATTTACAGACTGCACTAACTGTGCCAAATGGATCAACATCTTAGTTGAGCTCTTGCGTTGGAGCTTGACTATTTTGAAGATTGCCTGGAACACATAACAGGCAATGTGGCACGTCTCATACCTTTCAATGCCACATCAAGCCTATTTATTTTGCTCTGGTGTAGATAGTCTGCAATTAATAATGGGTTATGGAATGGCTTGTGACGAATAGAGAAGGATTATGAGGATGATTAAGGTTTATGAATTCTTTGTTGCATAAATAATGTACATCAATGGTTTACCTATATGTCTTGAACAGAAGCATCCTGCTTTGGGCAAGTTACACAAGTCAAATACACATAGTGAAGTTCTCACACAAGGTGAGGGCGAGGGGTGGGGGCGCTTTGTCTGGGAAAGTAATGTAACCTAGGTGATTGGAAATCCCTAACTTATATTCACTAGTATAGTTAAGTTATCTCCAATACAGACATTACTATCACAACAGATGTTGGATTCTTTTTTTTCGAAAGCGTGCATTGACATGTGCTTCATTAAGAAAAAGAAGGGACAAAGTACAGCCGGTGCTGCCCATGGCGAGGTTCCATAGTTAGCAGACCAGAGGACATTTACACATAAATCACCGGCTTAAACGGTGGTGCAAAGGGTTAGCGATGCCAGGCATCGGAAGCCCACAACAATCCAGGCGTGTTGGATTCTGATAATAACAACCTTTAGGACCGTAGTGTTTGGCGTTACGGGGCACCTTCTGTACATAAATGTTATGACCGGAGTCCACTATAGAAGGAAGAGGGTCCCTGGTGGCTAAAGACTCCCAGGCGCATGGGCTTAAAGGCTCAATTAGTATTCGTAGTCCTATTAGAATTATTATCTAAATCCTAGTCCATATAGTTTAGTTATTATTTTTAGAAGCAAGCTATTATAAATAGCAGATTGTAAGATAGGGAAACATTAAGCAGAAACATATTATTGTTTCCGGCTTCCTCAGGCAGCCGGGAGAAACCCTAGCCGCCTCTATTTGCGGGTGAACAGTACCGCGGTACTGTAGCACCTTCCAGCCTTCGTCATCTTCCTCTGTTCCTTCCTCCCTGCGCAGCAGCAACAACAACAACGCCCTAGCTTCTTCCCTACGCAGCAGCAGCAGCATCGCCACGGCGCCGTCGCGCCGCCCACGAGGGTCTCGCCCTCGTCCAGTCATCTCCCATTCATATAATCTACGAAGCAACTCCAGTAGGAACCCTAGTCCTACCAATAAACCTCTTTATCCTAACTTAATTGAGCGTCAGAGCTCCTGCCTTTTATTTAAAAAAAAATCTTGTTTGGAATTTGGATATCCCCTTCTCTATTGTGGTCCCTTGTAGACGTGATATATAGCAACTCCAGTAGTACTTATTTTCTTACATAAGAGCTACACTCTATAGCTAGCAGACCTAGAACAGAAACAAACCCTTTTAGTGCCAAACAAGGTGGGGTAGGCTAAGTAGCGGCCCTACAAGGTAAAAATACTACCGTACCGCGTGATATGGCAGAGATTCTAGCTTTTCTACATGCATGTCAAGACTAATTTTCTAAAACTTACAAGATTTTGATGAGAGTTTGTTATACGTAATGTTCTCATGACAATAAGTTGATTGTGATAGGACTAGTAAGTCCTTTTTGAAGGCAATGGTTATGTGGTGTTCTTACATAACGACACAAGAATTGGATGGTTGAGCCGCTGAGGTGGTCCTTACCTCCTTGGTGCTAATCTGGTTATTACTTTGTAGTTGGGATGTGCTTACTAACTCTGTTCCATGGCTATGTGTAAAAATGCAATTTCATCAGAACTAAGAAAATAAGATACGGACAAATCAAAGTTTGTCCAAAGATTGTGTTTTTGAGACATTCTTATTGGAACAAGCTGCAAGGTGTTCTCTCGTATTGTATGGCATGCCCTACACTATTATTGCAGTGGTATTTTCTTTTCTACTGCTTCTGTTTCTCTTTTGGTGGCAAAATTCTGTAACAGTTCTTTTCTTTTTTGAAACCTTGACTTAACTTGTTAACTAAAGGTCCGTCATGTGATTTTGCAATGTTCCCTCTTTATAGATCACCTTTAATTGGAGGTAGAGCCAAGCCTGCTGAGTACCTAGAACACTATGGATGGTTATTATTCTAGTACTCGTGATGGAGATATTGTGGCTTTGACTTCTTAAACTCACAGCATCTTTAGCAGAAATAGTTGAGTTTTGAATAAATAAGCAGGTCACCGTAATTTCTTGAGCAGCTGTAGTGCTCGTTTTTCCGCTCGCAGACAAAGGGGCAGCTTTTTGGACATATAACTTCCAGAAACTGGAATGCTATTGCCAATTCATTGTGATGATATTCTAGTTAGGGATGGGGCCAATGCCAGATCACTGGTTCTCTCATGAACATGTTGTGACACAGACATATATGATATATACGTGTAGACATGTCTTTGCACATAAAAAGATACTCATGCAGCCAATAGGCACAAATAGTGTGCTTGATTGACAAAATAAGAAGGAAAAAATAGAATATGTGATTCTTTATAGATGCGCTAAGTTAAAGTAGTTTTTAAAAAATATATTTTCCATATCGAGCCACTTATAACTGACTAAAATCCATTTTGGTCAAAGGTATTTTGAAGCTTATGCATGTTTTCATCAGACTGTAAACTCGTGCAATACTCCCAGTAGCAGTTCTACAAACATGAGTAGAAATTTGTTATTGAGTTAACTGAAATTCTTATTCATGCATAACATTGTTCAGGTCGTCAGACCTTTCTCTCTTTTTTTTGGTTACATCATCTACCTATTAAATAGCAATTAAATAACTGATAATGACACTATTCTTGTGCTATTGAAGGTGTCACTTTCAGATGCATTGTATTCTTACGAGTACTACTGAGGGCTGAGGGTATCATCTATTTAGGGCAAACTGGTGCGAATAAAGGTTCAGCTTTGAGTCTATTGCATTGTCTTTATGCATAAATAAAAAGAGATGGCAACTCATGTCTGCCAAAGTGCCGATTGACGACTTGGTACGGAATGTGCATCGATCTGCCCATATGACCAATGCATGCAGTCTTCAGATAACAAGGACGTACCCATCCTGCTCCCTCGGTCTCCATGAAGAGAACAGTTGAAGCCTAGCTCTGTACAGAAAGACTCGTTTTTCTGCTGGTATTGATGAGCTGTGAGGTACTAAGCTAGCTTTGCACAAGAGATTTCAGAGTTGTTTAGAAATTATTAGAACCGGTCCATCATCAAGTGGTCAGACTCACTGAACTGCCTTGTCAGCATGTGCTGCAAAATTATGAGGAATGGTTGTTTTCAGATCGCTCCAGTTCGATAACCGAAGACTGATTTTGCCTGTTATCAGAACAGATATGTAAAACGCTATTCGACAACGAAACTGACACCCAACCTATTGCTATTGCTATTGCTATTGCTATTGCTATTGCTATGCTGCAAGAAGTTTCCTGAAAGGCAGTGGAGCTTGTCTCTGTCGTCCACAGGTAACATAACATAAATATAATTGATCTTACATATATATACTTAAATCCTACCTGTGGGTTGGTTATGCTGGCACATTCCATTGTAATTAAACATGAACAAGAGCAATAATGTCATATGGTCCTGCCTTGCTTGGTCCCCCTCATGTGAACTCAAGGCTATACCGAGGATGGGATGTATGGCTCTGATCGATGCTTATTATGCTCTCTGTAGAACAGTAGTTACTATCCAGATTCTTTAATTTGCATAGATGAGTTAAACATGCAGTTCTTGCTGGCATGCCTTCCATGAACCACACAAGATATATGCAGATCGATGAAGGTCGATCAAGTTCAACTGGCCAGCGTTTGTTCCATATATATTTCGCGGTTTGAATCGTCCGCAGAGTGTGCATGGATCATTGCTTTTTTATGGCTTGATGCAGACGGCCCTCACTCGCCTACAGAAGGTAGGCATCCTCCTTTCATTTGGTTGAAGACTTAATGATATCAGTTACTTAGACTGTGACTGGACTTAAAACATTTTAGACTATGATCGATTGACATGCATGCCAATTTTGTGTTCTTTTCTCTCTTTTTTTATTTTTTGTTTCTCCTTGCACAGAATTTTGTTCCACCTCAAATTTTGCATGAACATAGATACCTGCATAATCTATCCGTCCGCGTTTTTTGCTGAATTGTTCATGCACATTTTGATGTGAAGTTTTGTATTTGGAGCACAGGAGAACCTAAGACACTGGGAGGCACTGACTGGAACTGGATATGTATGTTCTCGTGGTTGATACAGGACAAAGTTTGAACAGTATATGCTGTTATGATCTCTGGTCCAGCTCTACCTGATCTGAGGCATGCATATATCTAAACCAATGAAGCTTGGTCAGTCCGTTCTGTACTCAGGTGTGCAACATCAGGATTTCAGCGACAGAGTAGGCGTTGTACAGGCAGAACAATCAAAGCTTGAGCCGTCATCGTCTTGTTACACTTTGCTATGAAGTTTTTGCCCTCATCTGTAAAGATCCCATTTGAATTGTTCATTTTTTTAAAAGGAAATGAAATATACTTGAATGAATTGTGAAGTTCTTCACGCGCTGTCTTTTGTCATATTTCTGTCTATATCATGTTGTCTCAGTTCTTGGGTTCTGGCTATTGTCGTTTTTCTGTCAGTAGTACGAAATAGCTTGTCTCTGTTTTTGGCTGGTTGCGTGCTCTGCATTCTAGGCCTTAAAACTCTTTCTCCTTTATATGAAAAGATACTGAAAAATAGATGCAGAGGTTTCTGTTTTCTGCAAATGACATAAAAGGGACGTGTGTACCAGAGAAGGACACGTTGGATAATGTCTCAATCATGGAATATACTAATGTTCCCCGTATACTGATGTCAGCACTCTCAGTTGTACCGTGTACTCCCTCCATACCTCTTTTAAGTGACGTCCTGGGACACTCGATGAAAATCGCAAAGACTGACGTTCACGGGCTGAGGAGCACAGCATGGACGGGATTGCCCCTGCCAATTGGGCTTCCGACGCACTAATTAACTGCGTGAACCAAAAAATGTGCGGCAAAAAAGACTGGAACTCTGCACGCCAGCCTCGAGCCGCTAAAGGCTGACCAATCCAGCTACAAAACTTTATTGTTGATAAAGCAACTGCAGCGCCATTTAATAGGGGCAGAGAGGGAAAAATACTCCCTACTTAATGACTCCTTGGTAAGCACAATTATATCCAAAACGTCAGTTAAACTGGGTATGGAGGGAGTAGGATTTATTTAGTTTGGCATCTGACTATAGCAATTGCATTTCCACTTCTTATGTTGATGGCTTGTTCACATATGCGTAACTAAATATGCGTTGTTTTCCATTGAAAGCTGTACTGCATAAATGCTCTAACACTTGTTCAATTTTCCATGGAAGCATTAAAGCGCCTCGAAAAGAAAAGAAATGAAATGAAACGAAAAGAAAAGAAATGATTCGTGTTAAATGGATGGGATGGGGATAGGGGGCACATAATATAAGAAAATGAGTTTTCTTTCTTCACTGAATGTGATCAGGGACCATCTGCTTACCGATAGAGACTTGCCATTACATCAGGGACCACTGCACCTCTCTGCAGCTTCTTCTATCTAGCAAACATTAAGTCTATATACACTCATTCATTCATTCATTCTTGATTTTTTTTTGGTACTGCCGTTCTGCATTTCATATTTCAGGAATTTATACAAATTAAAAGAACTAAATAGCAAGGAGTCATGGTAGAGTCCACATGCACCATTGCTGGCTGGCTGGCTTGCTTGCTTGCTCTAGTAACACAGGTAGAAACTTTTGTCTGTTCCCGGCAAACTTAAGTAGTGTAATCGTCACATTTGTTCCTTTTTTTTTCTAGTAATTACTTCACTATTGATGGACAAATAGAAGCCAAAAGTTGAATATGCATGCAGAGAAATATATATATATATATATATATATATATATATATATATATATATATATATATATATATATATATGTGTGTGTGTGTGTGTGTGTGTGTGTGTGTGTGTGTGTGTGTGTGTGTGTGTGTGTGTGTGTGTGTGTGTGTGTGTGTCTGTGGTGTGTATATATTTTGTCTTGTCTCATGCATGCATCCATATATAATTCCATAAATGTATAACTTAACATATATATGTAAGTATATATAACTTTGTTCTAAAAAAAGTAACTTGCAGCAACAACAAATTATAACCTAACTAATATATAGCTGATGTGTATATTGGGCTGTCATATAGTATAGTATGGTATATTATTGATCTCTTCTTCTCTTCTTTGTTTTTTTGATCTAAAACATCATTGGAACCGATGAGCAGCAGTCTTCAGACAGATCCATGAGGTCGCCGACCTGCTCGGCAGCCTCTTCGAATAGCCACTTCTCGATCGGAGACAGAGGGGATGGCTGCAGGTGCTGATGATGATGCCTGGGGTCGTCGTCGTAACCGCCGTACCCCATCAACGCCGCCTGCTGCTGCACATGCGGCGGCGACGGCATCATGTCGTTGAAGGAAAGCGTGCTCCCGGTGCCGAAGGACGACATGTGATGGAACGACGACGACGACGACGACAGCAAAGCATGGTGGTGGTGGTTGACTTGGGCGGCGGCCGAGGGCTTGATGTCGGCAGATGCAGCGTCGGGAGACGGGGAGCTCTGCTGCTGCTTCATGAAGCCGGTGAGCAGCTTGGATATGTTGTCCATGCTGGAAGCGTACGACGAGGAGGAGCTGTCGCCACCGCCGTCGGTGGAGAACGGCGAGCGGCGGGCGATGAGCTGGGCGACCTCGGCTGGGTTGTTGCTGTAGCAGCCTCCTCCTCCTCCTCCTCCTGGGCGCGCGTGGTAGCCGCTGTAGCAGCTGTCCTTGAGGGGATTAGCAGCGGCGGAGAGCATGTCATGGTCAACCCAATGGCTGCCGACGGTGGTGGATGTGGGCAAGACGATGGAAGACGAGGAGGAGTCAGAGGCCGGAGGCGGTGGTGGCGCGAAGATGGCGCCGATGGCCTGGTGCTTCTTGAGCTTCTTCTTGAGGTGAGTATTCCAGTAGTTCTTGATGTCGTTATCGGTTCTCTGCGGGAGGTAAGAAGCAATGGCGGCCCACCTGTTGCCGAGCAAGGACTGGAGGTGGACGATGATGCCTTCCTCGTGCGCCGTGAAGTTGCCGCGCCGGATGCCGGGGCGGAGGTAGTTGGTCCACCGGAGACGGCAGCTCTTGCTGCAGCGCATCAGCCCCGTGTTGATCGGCACCGAGCGCCAGTTCCCTGGCCCGTGCTCCTGGATGTAGGAGACCAGGATGATGTCCTCCTCTGGTGTCCATGGCCCCTTCTTTATCCCCTCCTTGTCGCAGCACGGTGGCCTGCCCATGGCTGCTGCTGCTGCTCCGGCCAGCTCCTTAATTAGCTAGCTAGCTAGCTATCTCTCTGGTAGCAGCCTGTGGCAGCTAGCTAGCCACCTGCCTGCAGCTAAGCTAGCTATGGCACACTCCCATGAAGCTAGCGTACGTGCTGCAGTGTGTGGTGTGGAAGGCTGGTTTGGTTATATATATAGGGAGAGGGGTGAATGTGAGTGAGCTCGTTTTCACTTGCTATCATGCATCTAACTGACGAAGCAACCTACTCCTAAGTTTGCAGCAGGCTCTGCAGCAACTACCTGAGGGCTGAGTTGAGCTACCTGGATATATTTGATGGTTTAGTTTTCACTACTCATGCTTTGTCTTGACAGTTAGCTATAGCTAGCAGGCAGCTTAGCTATGTAGTAGTATGTGTGTGTAGTTGTGTTTGTAGTGTTTATGTGCATGCATGCATGCTTTCCCTTTCTGTCAACGACATCACATGGACCGGACGGGGAGATGGAAATTGACCCGGGGCCGGGCGGGCCCACTTTCAAAGCAAAGGACCAAGGGGTTACTTGGTGGAACTGTTGGCTGCTACTGTGTGAAATTTAAAGCTACTAGGGACTAGGCTGGCTGCCTGGACTTTTGCATGCATGCTCACTCAAGACTCAAGAGTCAAGGCATTTTGTTCTGCTGATGAGAGTGGTAGTACATATGCATGAAGGGCTGTCCCCATACTTTGGGTGACAGCTATGTAGGTATATATGGGTCAGTTTTAGATCACTGAGTAAAGCTTATTAGCCTGTCGTCATTGGATAATACGATAAACGTGGGCTAATTTAAATTCTATTTTTCTAACGATTATTTTAGATCACTGACTAAAGTTTAGCCTGTCGTCGTTCGATAATAGGATAAACGTGGGCTAACTTAACAACCACACGGAAAGCACCAACCGAACAAGCCAAATTTATTATGGCAACTTATCAATAGTCCTTATGGCAAACTATTTTACTTTATTAACTATTGATATTTAAACTAGCATACAGAGTGAAATACAGTACAAGGTTGTCATTACCAAATTCATTACGCTAAATGTTTGTATAACATATAAAGTCATTTAGGTGCTATTTTGATCCATTGGACCAAGGCCTAAAGTTTACCATCTAAACTTTAGAATCTAGAGCATACAAACTTTTGGTGTTTGGATCCATGATCTAAACTTTAGACTCTAGGCCTATTTAGCACCTTTTAGTCTTGTTTAGCACCTTTTAGCACCTCTTTTGGTGCTAAAAATTTTAGACCAAATTTTAGACCCTACGTCACTTTAGACCCCTGTTTGGATCCATTTGGCAAAAAAAAAAGTGCTAAAAATGCATGGTCTAAATTTTAGACCATGGATCCAAATAGGGCCTTAATTAAAGATACAACGCATTTTGTGTAAAATATTGCTAGTCAAAGTTGAAAATGAGTTTAATACTTATACAGTATGATTGTTGGTTAGTCCACCTAATCAAGTAGATAATATAATGGACCTGCATGCATGACTTTTATCAAGTGATGCAAGTAGGCCCACCCTCATAATCGTCCGGCAACTTGCAACTTAGGCCCACATGCATTGGAACGCAAAATGTGCCCTGTAGTCCAGCCACATCTCTGCAATAAATAAGAACTGTGGATGAAACTGATCTCTCCTGTTACCACGACACATCAAGATCAGAACTCGGTACCCACACGTCATATTTTTCATGTATATATGGATCACAAACAGAATCGATCGGTATCTCATCGGTCAATCATTCTTAATGAGTATGCTTGCTAGCATGTACGACTTCTGTTTTAAATTATAGTTTATTTGAAACCTATATAGATGGACTATTGCTAGTTGTGGGCTTGTGACTAAAAAATAGTTAGCTAGCTAGTAGTTAGTGTTGTGAAATGACATATTCAGCAACATACACACCTTGTCAAGAGATGGTCTCATGTGTTGATTCTAGAGATTAGGTTATGCTTAGCAGTTACATATGTCTTGGTGTTTTATGTAATTATTAAAACATGTAGATGTTAATATATTTTTCTAAAGTCTTGTCAACTTTCACTACTATAAAAATAATTACAGGAGGCAATCCCATTTATTCTTAGATTGATTGTCGTTAGTTCATTTCAGTGACAGTAATCGAGTTGTTCGATGAGAGTTGATGCGTGAGTCTCTGGTGGCTTAAGCACTCAAAACACAAAGGGATTTATCTTGGTTCAGGCGTCTAAGCCCTATATCCAGCAATGGTACAATGTTCTCCATGTTAGGAATGCTCAATTCGAGTTCTTACAATTGAGAGCTCGAGGGAGAGAGTGGAATGTAGGGGTACGCTACACTCCTATATATTATAGAGTTTCGGTGGCTTGGGTGATGATCTGATACCATCTATCGTGGGGTGCTTCTCATCTATTCTAAGGTTCGGTTGCTTCTACACTAGCTGATGTCCTGCCTTATATATATTGAACGACAATAGGAGTACAAGTTATGTGGTTTGGGGCAAGAGGTTCTTGTCGTCCTAAGCTCTAGTTCTCCTTCAGTGTCGTTGTGCATCCTCCTTTGTCTTGTAGCAGGGGGGCAAAAACATCCCAACTGCCCCGTGACAACTTCTACTACTACCTAGAGCTAGCCATCATGTGTTGTCTGTTACTATTGTGCCTTTCCTAGGTGTGCGTTCTCATTGCATCCTTAGGGTGTCAGGTTTCCTCCCTTACGCAGAGGGAGCCTACCATGTGTGTCCAAAATCCTTCATACTGTAGGCAAGCGAGAGTCCTCATCATGATGTGTCATGCCCTAGTTGTGACTTTGCACCAAAAGTGGAGGACACAACCCCATGGTGGTGGAGAAAGCAGGCTCGGGCCAAGGCCTCACATTCTGTTGTTTTGACTGTCTGTCAGGCTCTATGTGCTTGACCAGAGCATATTACAAGCGTCGGTTGGGGTTGGAGCCCACCCCAAACCAAAGGCAGGGGTAGCCGCGCGGTTCTTGCTCAATAGTCGTCCCCTAGGTCAGGAACTTCCTTGGTTTGGCTTAGGCCTCGATCTGAATGGGGACTTAACCTCTCTTGGCTCGTTCCTTGTCATCGAGGGTTTCTTTAGGAGTGGGTACCAGAGGGGTTAACCTGACTATCATGGCGGCTAACCCGTGGGTCTGTCCACCCCTGTTTTTGACACTCATTAGCGGGCACAAGCATTTGTCCTCTATAAATTCCCATAACACAAATGCCTAAATTAGTTAACTCCAAAAATGAAGGCTAGTCTCATATCTCTCCCTCACTCTTACATGCACCGAGCCACTGACCCCCTCCCACTCTATTTTGGTAGACTATAAGTAGTTTTCATCACCTTCACCCACCGATGATAGGGTTTTGTGGTAAGCCAGTAATCCCTGACCCCAACATACCCACCTGGCGATGGGATATTGAGTTATAGAGGGATGTGTGTAGGACGACTGATATCCGGCAGCGAGCCATCTCCACAACGGCAAGGGAACACATACTCCTCATCTCAAAGTATAGGACGTGTTTTGGCTTTGTGTGTGAATCTTTAAGATTGCACTTTATTAACTACTAATTTCTCATAAAATGGATTATTTGTGGTAACAAAAAGTTTGATAATTCAAAGTGTTTCTAAATACAAATCCAAATGTACCTACTATATATGTATAGCCCTTGTCCCTTGCCAACCGGATTGGATCGACAGCGATACTACTCGTGTTGAGGCGGTAGCCAATAGCCATGGCCACCCAACAGGGGCGGATCCAAAGGGGGGCTAGGTGGGCTCCCGCCCCCCCCCCCCCCCCCCAGCTTGATTTTTCTCTTTAAATTAGTATAACTAAGTTGTAAATTCACCATTGATTTTTAATCTTAAACTTTTATTATTTAGCCCCCCTTAGTTAACATCCTAGATCCGCCACTGCCATCCACAGTACTTGTGCACTAATGGTGGTAGCCAAAGCGAATACCCATACCCTGCCCTGCCCTGCCATCCACGGTGCACTTCGACACGGCATTGTGCGTTTTGATTTGTGGGAGGCTGGGTCTCCACGTCGTCACTCCATCACGCGTTACTCGCTCCTATTAATTAGTTCCCCTGCTGATTGATCCATGGCCAGCCAGCCCGTCCATCGCTAGTAGCTTCTCTCCGAGCACTATTTATTAGGCATATATATATCCCACGTGCCCGTTTAATATATACTAGGTGTTTACTTTACTACTACTGTTGTAGTGTGAAAGGCCTTGATGCATGTGTTCGTGTACCTACTTTCTTCCATGTCTTCTTCGAACACTATAGCTAAGCGTAGACAAGTCAAACCATCGTATATATGTTACCTAGTTTCGCTGATAGGCTAGTTTCAATGATAAGTTGAGGCTATGTTCATCTGATCGTTTCAGTGGTTAATAAATTGACTGATTTTATTTTTGACTGTTTTGTTATGAGAGAAAGATAATGTTTCGGTGACTGATGAGCCGGCTGATAAATCAAGCGAGTTTAAGTGAATAAGGCTGATAAGTTCGTAAGTAAATGACTATATTTTGGGGTACTAGCATGACCGGCGTAGCTGCCGCCTCCTTCCTCCAGATGAGCTCTTGTGTATTAATTTGTGCATATGCATTGACCAATAGCTCAATCATGTCATTTCGTCTTGAGCCCAAAATCTGGAAATGAGACAATTTTTTGTGCAATAACCGCGTGTACTTCCAGCTACTAGCTTGGTCGTTAGCTCTTTCCCAACGATGACTTGTCGTCACATACGCAGATGACGAGTAGTCGTGGTCTTTGGGTGTTTGTGTGCCTGCTTAGACCTTGTTTAGATATCAAAATTCATCTTCAAATTCCACTATGCAAAAAGAAGATTTTCTATCATATTAAAATGTCGGTATATGCATGGAGTACTAAATGTAGATGAAATCAAAAACTAATTGTACAGTTTTATTATACTTTACGAAACGAACATTTTAAGTCTAATTAATCAAGATTTAGACAATTATTACCATTAAAAAACAAAAGTGCTACAGTGTTCGGGGGTGGCACTGTGCCGATTCGGCCACCCCCGAATCGGGCATCTAAACAAGGCCTTAATTGTACGTCGTGCATCAATTCCGTGTACCAATGCGACAGGAAAAAAAAAGGATTCGCGGCTTAATTGCAATTTGCAAACGGACAAACACTCCCGCATATAGTACTCCATCGTCCTCGTTTGTTTTAAGGCCATTTCGTTGCATCATTTTCAAAACTGACATCATATTAAATAAAATGAAATTTGGACGAAATGTATTTACTCTCAATATAGGGTATGTTCATCCGCACTACTTCATCACTACTTTTTAGCGAACGAGTAGTATTTTTCTCTCACAATAAATCAACATAAGTTAAATTTCAGTAAAACAAACAGAGTCATAAAGTTTCATTCACTAGTAGAGAACATGTCTTTGAACGATATGCAAATTTGGCTTTAGTCTCGACATTTTTTGCGGCCGGGACTAAAGCTCCCTTTAGCCAACCAGGACTAACGAGTCTTGCTCAACGACCTTTGAATGTTCTATGATTTTATCAACATTTAATTTTAGGACTCATAGATAGTTGGTAATTATGCTCAGAGAGTTTTATTCTCGTGAAACTCATTTTTTCTCTCCGTTCATTAAAAAATTACCATGTCATCAAAATATATATACGTGCCAGGCTATTAATTAAATGCAAACTATTAATTAAATGCAAATGAAGCTCTCAAGAAACTCTTATTGAGACTGGTGTGATAATTATGATTTTGGCATGGATTAAAATAAATGTACTTTCATTGTATATTTAGCCTTCTTATTTAGATAATTTATTTTGAATAAATATTCTTATTTAAAGTTAAAATGGAACTTAAGACTATGTTTCACTGCTAGAAAGTGGAATTCCCCATCGGTTTTAACAACGCTGACATGAAAATAATCCATTAAACTGCTGGTAGGTTAGTTACTGGCAAGAAAATTGCACAATTGACATAGAAAGCAGCTATTTTCATGTGGAACTTACCCCGCATATTAACCTAACACACACATAGAGAAATAATTTATCTCTTGTCATGCTATTTTTTTCTGTGTTGATTTTTTGCTCACGCCCCTCCCCCCACCCCCACGGGTGCTCGAGCAGACCCAACCTATGCTGCCACCACTCCCCCAAGGCATGCCGTTGTCGGAGCCGGCTAATGGACACATACACAATGACGAGGATGACGACGGCGAGGCTTTCTTCTTCTCTCTTCAGATCGTGCTCCACAAGTCGCAACATCCCCCAATTCCCCTCCTCCACCCAATACTTTGCTGGCGGACATGGCAGTCAGGACACACGGCAAGACAGATCTAGGCCACCTAGGGCCTGATCTGGCCTCTCCGATGCCGAATTTGTGGCAAGCGGGTGGGGCTCAGCAGCTCTCGTGCCAGCATGGACTGGCGGCCACAACTAGCAGCCGAATTTGGCCGACTGTGGCATGTGGCGATTGGATCTACTCGGCCTAAGGTTGGCCCGAGATTGAATTCATTCCAATAACTATAATTTAGATAGGATTAATTAAGCTAATATGATTGTTTATAAAACATATTTGTATATTATTATTAGCCATACAAGGGAGATACTTATACGTTGTATTTTTCTATAGAAAAGCATGTTTAAAAACATGCTATAAGTTGAAGTGTAGAAATATAACATGGTGATCTATAGAATCTATTTCTACCTCTCATCCTATAAATTTGAGATAGGCTTATTTTGTGAGCTTTAAAAATTTATGGAATGTTAAATCCTAAACCAAATAGCCTAAACCAATTGAGTAGATTATAATTCCTTCAAAATTAAGGGATCCAAGCAGCCCTAATAAAATTCTGGGCCTGACAGGACGAGAATTTCCATAGTTTAAGTAACTTTCATACTAATATATTATAAGATAATTTATTGTGAGTAAATAATGTTAACTGAAGTTAAAATGGTTTGAGTTAAGACTACTATGTTATTACGTGTACAGAGAGTATATAGCTTAATATCATGCCACACTGCTACTCCATAATTAGTAGGAGTTGTGTGTGGAGGGGCAGACTATTAAATGAAGAAAAAGGAGTCTCATGCTCGGCATTTAAGCCTGTGTCGTCGACTGTCGACCCATACTCCATTAGTGATAGGTCCATATACAATCGAGAGTTGATCCATGCAACAGTCATATCTAAGGCTTATTTGGATGTTTATATACCTACTTTAGACTTTATTTAAATGTCCATATGCCATATTAATCTACGTGTTAAGATGGATTGATGAGAAATTTAAACTAAATTTCATCTCTGCACACATAGATTAAGACAAATATATATAACAAAGTCTAATCCATTTGTTGTTGAGGTGAATTGGTGTAAAAAAATTTCATATGTGTTGGAGTTGATTGGTGTGGCCACCACAACACACAGATTAAGGTAGATATATGGATATCAAACAAGCCCTAAGCATGTGTAACTTCATCATCGTTTAAGTAGACATAATTGGGTACCAAAAGCTCTAAACTCTCCCGGTTAGCAACACTCTTCTACCTATCTCTCGTTCGTTGAAGCCGCTAGCTGGATCGATCGATTTCGATCATGTTTATTTCATTATTTGTGACTTTTGTGATTACTTGTTGTGTTTACTTCCTCGTTCCATTCTGCATCTATCGATGTCAACACTAAAAGGTTTCATTATTGTAAATTTCTATGTTCTTTTTTTATAAGGAACACAACTAAATATGACACGGTCTCCATGTTACACTTTGACTATGTGTTTATTTTATTTTATAGTATTTACACTTATAAACTTATGATAATTGGATAGTAAATTTAATTACAAATCTAACCATATCAAATTTGTGGTATAATATTAAAATTTGTTAGACAAATTACTGGTTAAAACTTTAAAGTTTAAATCTTGATATACATGTGTGCCTTATAAAATAGAATGCTTTTTTCAGTAGTTAAACTTTGTGGTGCCCAAAGTTGTAGGCACATTGCATAGAAAGCGATAAATAATATACTTTTTTCTGGCAAAAAGTATCATTATGGTTTTGTTCTAAGTCAAATGATATTAATTTTGACCAAGTTTATCTATGTTGTAGATATTGAAAATTTTCTCTATAAATTTAGTTAAACATAATATATTTATGACTTGACAACAAAATCACTCTTCATGGAATAGAGGTAGTATAAGACAACCAAGTAGAAAGTTCCATGATTTAGAGGTGCCGATGTGTTTGTTAAGGGCAACGCATATTGGTTCATCAATTTAGGACTAGTTTGGAGAGCTCCGGCTCTAGCTCCACTTAGAGCATCTCCAACAACTCCTTAAAATTGACTTGCTATATCTTGAGTTATAGCAAGTTGCTATTTTATTTGGCAAGTAGAAAAAGGATGTGTCTCCAACAAGTTGGTATTCTCACTTGGTAAAATTGAAAAAATAGGCCCATCTTTCTCCAAACCGGTACTGGGCCTTCCACGCACGTGACTTTTCACTTACCTGCACGACGACGCTCCTCCTTCTTGCGCGACGAATCGAGTACCGATCTCGCGTGCGTGGCCGCCGCCGCCGTTCGAGGCCGCGACGCTACTCCGGTCGGCACTTCACCGAACGAGGCCTGCAGTTTCCCTTACATTATTTGGTTCAGTCTGTACTCCGTATGTCTCATATAATTGGAGTGGAGTGGAGATCGCGGACGGATCGGGGACGGCCGGCGTCGTGGCTTTTTTTTATTCACGCATCCAGGGCGATACAAGTCCGGGGCGATGTTTACCAAGTTGCTATCGAGTGCGGAGATTTACCAAGTCCGGGGCGATGTTTACCAAGTTGGTAAATATACCACGTAAATTTAAGGAGTTGTTGGAGAGGTGTTTTCGTGTTTTTTCAAAAAAAAATAAGAATACCAAGTGGATTTGAGGAGTTGTTGGAGATGCTTTATAGAGTAGTTTCTTTTGTGGGTTGAAACCATTTTGGAAACCTTTTGCAAAAAAAGACTCTAATGACAGTTTTGTTAGAACTTATACCAAATTTACGAGAAAATTAAAGTCGAGAAGAACCATGTTTCATAGTATGCATATTTGGTGCCATAAATCTTTATGTTTTTTTTCTATAATTATTGGTCAAATTTGAGATGCTTTAACAATAATGTTTTGTTTTGTTTCTTGTGAATGGATTATTATTTAATTTTCCATTAAGCTTTATATGACCTACATAATAATAGTAAGAAAAAAAAAGTTCCCGATTGATTGATGATGCACTGAAACGGGATGCATACTCAAAGTCGTGAAGTCGTGATGTGTGGTCGGCCGGCCACAAATTGGCATGTGTAATGTGTTCCCGTACGTACCGTAGCGGTCCTTCTGAGTTAGCGGCGGTGAACTAGGGATGGATTAAGGAAGACAGCGACGGGGGAGTCAATGGTCCCCCCTGCTAGCTGCTGGCCGTCGTCAACAGGTCTCTGCTAATAAAAGCCATTGGTCCATTCCTGATCTGGTAGGGTCACTCCACAATACTACACACACTCCACCAAGGCCACCGGCATTTGATATCTTTCTCTTTCTTCTCTCTATATTGCCTAGCTACTTGCTCATAATAGCTATCTCTCTGTATATGTATGGACCACTCCACTTCACTCCACCACCAGCAGCTTGATCCCTCAACACATGTAGGATACTAGTGATATTATTTGATCATAGCATAGCATAGCATCAAGAGGGGCTTGCTATGAACCATAACAGGCCTGGCGCTAGGAGTAGCGGGAAAATATCCGATATCCAATCCTCCAACCTCAAATAATCAATCATAATTTCGGATAGTGACCGTAAAAACCTGAATTTTAATTCGGGTAATGTTCCCGGCCCGGTACCCGGATTACCTGAAATGTCTCAAATGTTTGCTCTTTTATTCCAAATATGAAGATATTATTAAGTGATTTAGTGCAGTGTAAATCTACTAGTTGGTATGACTCACTATAAATATATGATAGCTTGAAAGTTGATTTCTTGTTCATTGATGTGAAGGCATGATGTGGTTTGAAATATTGGTGTTTATTGCTTTAAAATGCAACTGAAATTCTGTAAAAAAAATGTTTGGTTTTGTTAGTTTTTGGTATATTCTGTAAATCTAAGCCTGGATTATGAGGTACCTAAACATTTAGATACTACTTTTTGGGGGCCCAAATCAAGTTTATTTTTCAATATCCGAACTACTTAACTCTACTTAACCTAAATTTTTCAGATGAACCGTGTGTCGTGTCGGCCCCTACCCGGCAATCATCTCCCCCTCTAAGGTTGTCTCTAGCCCTCGCCACATCGACGACATGGTGACTTGTCCCACCGATCCCATCTTGCTATAGACAGACACCTGCATGCACAGACAAAGATGGCTATATATGGCAGTGTCACCAATGACAACTCAACCTCCGCTCGCCATGGAACCAGGTCAAGATGGCAACATTCTTTAAGAAAATGCTATGCACATATTATACCAATAATAGGCATAGGTACAGATATAGACGTTTTCGAGTGCGTGAACTTTTACAAATTTTTTTAAGGAAAACTAGACGGGTTTGCACCCCTACAGCATATTAAATAAAAAAGGTAAACAACAGTACAAAGTCGAACATGAGAGATCAAAGCAAAGACTAGACATAAGCCTAGGCCTATAACTATAACTATAACTATAACTATAACTAAAACTATAAGAGAGAAGGGTGCTAGGGGACAAAAAAAAAAGGAAGAACAACATAGCTAACAAAGAAAGAAGGCCGGTTACACTTAGCTTATAAAATTTTAAGTATTATTAAACTTAAGAAATCACAAGTGACTAAGAAAACTAGCTAGAGTGTAAAGTATATAAACATTTCAGTTTTTGTAGTATACCAATAATCAAGAACACAAGGAACCAAAAACATTTTAAACAATTGCATCATAGCTACAAACTCGTGAGCACAAGAATCGCTAATAAGTTTGGATTTAAAACATATGTTCCCATAATCATGTTTCCATGGTCATTTTAGCATAGAAGTGAGTTTCAAGCGGGTTGCAGGAATTCTTCCACGAATCAGGAGAATCCGCTCGTAATAAAAAACTGAATTTCGGCAACTGCAAAGTAGCTAGTGCTGACCGGGTCCCCCTTCTCTGGAAACAGAGCTGAGAGCCCTGACTCATGGGGCCACCTTGGGGAGCCGGGCAGGCTCCTCGCCCAAGTCTTAAAAAAATATTTAAATTTTTTTATATCTAAGTAAAATTTTGTAATTTTATATCTATTTTTTTGTTTAATAAAAATCGCCTGAGCTCATAGAAGCTTCTGGCTCTGTCACTGCTTGTCAGCGACAGCAAGGAGTGGTCTGGGTGGTGGCCCTTTCTAGTCAGGCTGTCATGCGCTAGCGTCTTGCGTTGCGTGGGTCGCTTGTGGGCCTGCGGGCTGCGGCCGAAATACAGGGGATGCTTATGTGACAAAATGGGCTGACAAAAGGATACCTAGGATCTTGCGCCCAAAAGGAGATTTTGGTGAGATGCACTTTTAGTAGCCCAGGTTGGATGGATTTTCGGCCCAGTGACGAAATCCGGTCAAACTGAACAAAAAAGTGAAAAGTTAGGATGGTTTACTGGGGCCGAGTTGGGTTTAGGCCCATTTTGCTTTGTGGATTTTCCAATGGTTTGCTTGATTCAAATTGGAACGAAGTTTCAAGACTTCGAGTTTGGATGGGATTTAGCAGAACAGTTTAAAGAGCACACACAAATGCGGCATGCATGCGTAGTTACTATGCATGTTTCTCTTACGTACATATATAAATTATTTATTTATGCAACAACAAATAATACTCCCTTTTTATCTAAGTGATAAGTGTATTTTGATTAAGATATGACATGTTTGGTACAGCTTCGATAGCTTCACAAGCTATTGTGAGATATTTTTTTTGTTTTTGCCAAATATCTAGTGTCGGGTACAAAGGTAAGGGGTACCCTGATCCATAACGATCTAGTGCTTAATATCCATTCAAAATCCAAAAGCCATCATACCTTCCTATCAAGCATAACCGGTCATGGGCCGGCCCATTACTGGAGAAGACAGTGAGCAGGATCTGCTACGGAAGAGGGGTCGATCGAATCCCCCTCTACCTCAACCCCTCGAGTGACGCAAGAGGGATCGATCGAATCCCCCTCGACCTCAACCCCTCAAGTGACGGATAGAGGGTCGATCGAATGCCCCACGATCAGGAGGCCCGATCAGCTCACCTACTCCCAGTATGGGGTAAAGGGGATCTCATGCTGTTACCTGCTCCCGCCTAACACCATAGGCACCCGGTACCTCGGTCAAATTCATCAACTCGTCACCCATACCCGGGTTATCCGTCGATCGTGCGGCCACTGTAGCCACGCTTTGAGTACGAAGGTCGAAAGCACCCCCTCGAATCTCGAATGGGACAACCCTCGACCGTGTTTTCGGGGATGCGTTAGGATCATGCAGGCCTCGATACTCCTCGATCTGGGGGCTCGACCCTCATCTCCAACCACTACGGCATGGAACCCGTCCGCTCCGTCCCGCTTCAACTGCGGAGCCCGTACCCGTCTACAGGAGACCAATCGTTCCACGCCATGTCATTCGGCAGCGACCAGTCCACCATCACCATGCCCCGAAGCATCGGAAGGACAGGAAGAGCATGCCGCAATAGCAATCGACGTCCCATCGCAAGCATGGTGCCATGGACGCGCCTCCCATACCGATACGAACTAGGGCTCCTGCACTATCAAGCCTCCCCTTAGTCTATAAAAGGGGACACTGGGATAGTAGGAAAGAGGAGGGAGAACAACAAGACATCTGTTCGCACTTGCAACCATCTAAGCAACACCCATTGGCACTCGCAGCAAGCTCACTAGCATACGCAACAGAGAGCCATATCCGAACACAACACAAACAAATGATTGCTTGATCAACATCTCAAACAATCAACCGAGCCACCTAGGATAGCCCGGCTAGCCTTAGGCCTCAACCCCCCCCCCCCCCCGAGTTCATCCGTGTAAGCCAACTTGTACTCCCCCCTGTACGAGCACTTCGGTGCAAGATAATACAATCCTTCCTTCCCGCTGGACGTAGGGCCTTCTTTGCCTGAACCAGGATAAATATTGTGTTCTTCTTGCATCACATCTGGGAGAGGGAGCACGCAATAAAGAAATTTACTGGTTGGTGATCGACCCTCTGGGTCGAAACACCGACAGTTGGCGCGCCAGGTAGGGGGCTTTGCGTGTCGATCAACTCTCAACTTCTCTTCCAGATGGAATCCACCGTCCCACCACTTCTATTCGCCACCATCATTTGGTTCGGGAGTCTAGAGTTCATGTCTCTGGGCCACGACCACAATATGGTTCTACTCTCCAAAGGTGGTGCGGATAGCAGCAGCTCTGGTATGCCGGGGCCAAGGAGGACCTCACGACGGTCCCACCACTCACGCCTTTCGCCCGCGACCAGGAGGAGGCGCGAACGACGCCGCCGCAGCCTTCGCCACGCGGATGACGTGACTCCTGACGCCACTCCCCCGGTCTCAGCTGGTGACACAGTTCCTCCCTTTGGCAGCCTGTTTGACCCACGCTTGGGGGTCGGAGGAGGGCGCCTCACCGAGCCTGACTTTGGCTTCGCCATACTGCCGTCTCGGAGGGTCCCCATGACCTCTCCGACGCACTCGGCCGTTCCGCCACGCAACCTACTTCCGCACGGGCTCTACAATGACATCAGACTCTTTTCTGCCTTCGTAGACTCGCGGATGCGGGCACAATATGGGTCCCCAGGGGGCTTGCTATGTGCGACGATGAACCTCATCACCACCCCTCCACCGGGTGAGCGCCCGGAGTCGCGACGAGCCCTGATCCCCGGGTACTACACCTTGGACACGATACGACAACGACTGGAGGAGGAGCGCAGGGGATCTTTCCTCAACTTTTACCAGAGTCGCCCCGATCTAGATTCCCGCGATGAGGATTACGATCCCACGAGGGAGTGCTTCCACCTCAACGATCCGGTCGACTGCCAGGATGACACCATCGACGCCGCAGCTGCGGATGTAGGAGGAGGGGGTAACGCTACCCCAGCACGAGACGCCGACCCCCCGATTCCATTCGAAGCCGATCGACCTCAGGACGCCCAAATCGAGCAAGTCCGAGAGCTGCTCGCCAAGCTCGAGGAGGAGCGCCTATGACTTCATCAGCTCGAGCGTGACCTCGAACGAGATCACAGGCGGCCACAGGGTGGAGGAGCCCGCGGCCGGGCCCGGGAAGTCCATCGACAGATTGTCAAGGAAGGAGAAAACGAGCACCACATCTACAACCGTGCTAGTCAGAATGTCGTGGCAGCCGCAATGCTGCTCCGTGACATGCCGGCACCGTCGACGCCCCAAGCGCAATGCATTAGAGATGAAATCCAGGGGCTCCTCCAAACCGCGGCCGTACAACAGGCGGAGAGCTCGGCCTCAAGGCGCAGAGGAGCTGCTTCCGATCGGCGGGACGTGCCCTCTCGTCAAGACCAAGAAGCATCTGTCCACCAAGACAAGGCCCCCCTAGGCCGAGCGGAGCGGCAACCAGTTCGAGAACGCATCCTCGACAATCGATAGCCGCGTGACACATGACACGACATCAACGACAACAAGCGATGCTGATGCGGTGATGCGGAGGCCCGTGGTGACAGTGCTCACCGAGGTGGGCGCTGCGACAGCGATGAGGATCGACGTTGATCCCCGGAACCACCTGGGCCACGAGTCTTCAGCAGGACAATCCGACAGACCGCCTTGCCTAGTCGTTTCCGTCCACCCCCTAACCTGGTCAAGTACAACGGTGAGACCAAGCTAGAGCTCTGGCTTGCTGATTTCAGGTTAGCATGTCAGCTGGGAGGAGCCGATAACGACCACGTCATCATCCGACAGCTCCCGCTCTTCCTCTCTGACACCGCTCGAGGGTGGCTCGAAGAACTCCCCCCAAACTTGATCCATGGCTGGCCCGACCTGGTCAGGATCTTTGAGGGGAATTTCAAGGGAACCTACGTACGGCCCGGAAACTCCTAGGATCTCCGTAGTTGCAAGCAGAAGCCAGGGGAGCCCCTCCGCGAGTTCGCCCGACGGTTCTCCAAGCAACGTACCGAGCTGCCCCACATCTCCGACCACGACGTCATCATGGCGTTCGTCGCCGGGACGACCTGCAAGGACTTGGTGCGGGAGCTGGGACGAAACACCCCCAAGACCGCTAACGAGCTCATGGACATCGTCACCAACTACGCAGCCGATGAGGAAGCCGTTGGCGCGTTCTTCTATGAATCCCCAGACAAAGGGAAGGCCAAGGTGGACGAACCTGGCGGCTCAAATAATGGGCCCAGGAGGGACAACAACAACATGAAAAAGAAGAAGAACCAGCCGGGTCGACGCGACGTCAAGCCTAACGATCTTGTTGCTGCGGCTGACCGAAAGAAGCCTCGAGGTCCCCCGCCAGAGGGGGGTGTCTTCAATAAGATGCTAAAAGAGCCTTGCCCTTATCACAAGGGAACGACCAACCACAATCTCGAGGACTGTCGCATGCTCAAGAAGTACTTTGACTCTCTTGGCCTCAAGAAAGACGACAAGGAGGACCCACAAGACAGGGGTGATGGCAAGAAAGAGGGTTTCCCCGAGATTTTCGACTGTTTCATGATCTACGGGGGACCCTCGACCCGACTCAGTGCGCGTCAACGCAAGAGGGAGCGTCGAGAGGTCTTCTCCGTTCGAGCCCAGGCCCCTCGATACCTCGACTGGTCTCACACGCCGATCACCTTCGATCGGGACGATCACCCCGAGCACGTCCCCAACGCAGGGGTCTACCCACTCGTTGTCGACCCGATCATACTCAACACCCGCCTCACCACTCCGCGACGTTCAGCGCGTCACGGTTGCGGGAGACGGTGTCGATGTCCGACTGGAGCTCCCGGACCCGCTCCTCGAGAGAGGCGCGGTCGGTAGCCGCCTGTGTCAGATTTCCCTCGAGCAGTCGGGCACGCTCTGTTGCCTGAGCTAGTTCCTCCCTCAACTTGGTGGCCTCCTCTTCAGCCTTGCGCTGGGCCTCCCGGGCGATGTCCCGTTCCTGCCCAGCCTGGGCAGCCTCCTTGAGGGCGACTCCAGCCCTCGACCGTGCCTAGGAGGCCTCCTCCTGAGCGGCCTTGGCCCCCCTCTACGCGGTGGCAACCTCGCCCCTCGCCTGGGTGGCCTCGGCTTCCACCTTCTCCAGCGATGCGCGGAGGATGGGGAGCTGGCTCCACTGTTCCCGCGACCGAAGGATGAACTAGGACTTGTCATGAGACCTCGCCCTCAGTGCCTACCAAGGATAAAAGGGAAGGTCACAAAAAAGGACAGCAAAACAACCGAGATAAATTAGAGAGAAAGAACGAAGCTCACCATCATCCCCTTGAACATATCTTCGGAAGCAACCCCCACCACCACGCGTGTCACGTGGTCAAGCCACACCCGGAACTCCTCCAAGTGCTCCCACTCCCCGAGCTCGGCTTGATCGTCGAGCTCGAAGAAGGTGCACCCTGGATCTCGGGGTCGGGCAGCTTGAGCACCTCCTGCACCCAGAGATTGTTGCTGCGGTCGACCCTCCCCCTTACCTCCTGCATGATGGCCTGACCCGTTTCGAGGGTGCCTCCGTGGGCCATCACCCGCTCTGCCAGGTTGGGGAAGTAGGCCGCCATCGACCCCTCCGGGTCGTCGCTTCTGGGCAGAGGAGGTCCCCACCGTGGGAATAACCCTGGGCGGTAGAGGAAATGCATGTTAGCATCCAGGGTGGTGGCCTCACCGCAGTCCGGTAGCCCATCCCCTCCCTCCACCTCGACTGAGCCAGGGGGCGGAGCACCTCGAGATGTCGATTGCCCAACCTCAAGATGAGGTCGATCTGACGCCTCGGACATAACCATGTCCGGCGCGCCGCTCCCTTGCATCGCCACAGCAGTTCCCTCTGGCTCCGGCCGGGGGGCCGTCACCGCCACCATCTTCGCCATTGTCGCCCTCTCCGTCGCGGGTGTCACCTCGAGCTCCCTGGCCCGTCCCACCTCCTCGGCAGGCTGGTGTGGCGACGCCAAGGCCCCCTCGACGGGGGTCTCTACCAATGGCGGCATCTCCAGCGCAGCGCCAACCGCTCCCCCACCCGGCGAAGAGGTTGCGGGCGCCACGAGGGGTAGGGTCGTGGCGCGACCCTCCTCCTCGGACAACGCTGACTGCGGGGGAGGAGGGCTCGGCCGCGCATCTCCCTCTTGTCGCGCATTCTCCTCGCGCTCAAGCCGTTGGCGCGCCTCTAGCGTTACGAGGCACTCGGGCCACCGCGACGGCGCCGGCTCCTCCGGCGTCTCCTCTTCACCGGTGGCGGTCGGGTCGACAACCTCCACCTCCACGGAGGTTTGGGGCTTGACCCCCTCCACCACGGCCGCCGCTGATGCCGGCCCCGCGCCTTCCGAGGCCGCCGGCGTGCCCTCCTCCGATGGGGCAGTGAGCACAGCCTCGCCCGCCTATCCGGTAGACCCAGTCGACGCGGCGGACCAACCCGAGCTCGCTCCGCGGCGGACTGCGCCTGCCCACGCTCCATCGCCTCCTGCGCCCTGGCCACCCACTCCGCACCTGGGGCAAGGGCCGAGGGGGACGGGGCAGCAGGGTCGGCTCCGGCCGCCATCCTCACCGCAGCCTCCACCCTCAGCTTCTTGGCCGGGGTGGGGGACGCGTCCTCCAACGAGCGCTTCACCCTGAAAGAGGAACGCATACGCGACGGTAAGCGCAAATCATAACCAATGCGGAAGAAATTCGAGACCAAACGGAAAGGAACTTACCCAGCGGAATCAAGGGGGCCCGCCCAGCAGGCCTCGAGCCGCTCGGGGGCTTCTGAGCGGTACCCCAGGAGCCAGTTCTCCCTCTAGTGTTGGCTACGACGGAGGATGATGGTGCTCCCGGCGCCGTGGCCTTGGCGGGGGTCAACGGCGTCCTCATCGACGCCGTCCTAGTCTCCTCCTGGGTCGACTGGCCCGATGCCCGTGCACTCGACCGACCCTTTGACAGGGACTGCGCCGAATGACTACGCGTCTGCCGCGCCACTTCACCCTGAGAAGCCGCGGGGCGCTCACCCCCCGACTCGATCCCGGCGGTCGGGGCCGACCTCGACATCGACCCCCTCTCCCCTCTGCTACCGGCGGTCGCCCCTTGTCGCTCGGGCGCCGTTCTTTCTTCCTCGAGCCCTTGGCGCGGCTCGACCTGTCCCTCCTCCTCCTCCTCCTGCTCCGGCTCCTCTTCCTGCACAAAGACAATACCCGTCAGGTCCAAAGTGATGGTCACAACCCGATACCACTAGACCATGCTGCTATTCTTAATAACCTCGCCACTACTCGTCTCCTCATCCTCATCTTCCTCCGAGGGAGACTCCTCTTCGGGGAGGCCAGCTTGCCTTTGCCAGGACCGGCGTTGGTCACGCTCCATTTTCTCAAGGGAGTTTTTGCCCCTATCCCTCTTGGCCATGTCCTTGTCCTTTTTGGCCTGCTCGGCTTGAAAGCGTCTCACCTGAGACTCATTCCGTTCTTCCTTCATCGGTGACAGCGATCCCCGATGAACGATGTTCCCCTGAGGAACACGAGGCGTGGTTAGGAGACAGGCAAAAGAGACGAACAAGACAAACAAGAGGGCATTAATAGAAGAGGGGATGTCATACCAACTGGACATGGTCCTCGTCTGGCACCATGGGGATGAGAGCGACTTGCTTCTCCTCGAATGCGCCGGCGAAGGAGGAGCGCACTCGACGGGCGATCCTCTCGAGGGGCAGCTCGTCCCCCACGAGCCGACATCCTGTGAGATCCACCCCCGCGCACATCTCGTCGAGACGCAGCGGGCGAGCCATCAGCGGCACGACTCGCCGCTGATGAAAAGTCGACGCCACGATGGCCGCCGTAAGCCCCTCCCGCCTCAGACAGGCGATCGCGTCGAGCAGATGCTCGAGGCAACTCTGGTGCTTCTTTGGGACGCCGTGCTTCCAGTGGAAAGGCTTCGAGTCGATGGTTCTCCCCGGTGTAAGGGGGGAACAGACCATCTTCATTCCTCAAATAGAACCATCTTCGCCTGGATCCAGTCGTCCGGCCTCTTGAGGGCGATGCTGCAGCACCCCGCCTTGACCATCTTCCGATAGTCGGTCTCGGCCGGAGCATGGAACAGGCCCGCCTCGAACAGGTGGAGCCATAGGTCCCAATGGGGCTCCGTCCTCAGGTACCCTTCGCACACGACAGTGAAGACCGTCGCGTGGGAGACGTCGTTGGGGGAGAGGTGTTGGAGCTCGACGCCGTAGTGGAAGAGAATGCCCCGCAAGAGACGGTGGGGGGGGGATCCCAGCCCGCCCGGTGGAAAGCCTCGAAGCTAACCACGTAACCTTCCGGTGGGTTGGGCTGGCGGTCCGCCCTCGGCAGGGCCATCCACTCCGACCGGTCCGCCGAGGTGACGGGCCAAAGAAGGCCACTCTCCACCAAGTCCCCAAGCCGCTCTAACGGTCGCCGTCGAAGGAAGCCAGGCGTCGGAGCCGCGCAAGGTGTAGTTCGGCATGACGGCGGGAAAGCGGATGCGCTCAGAGGCAAGGGTTGAAGGTGCGTTCCCGATCTTTCCTCTCCTTACTCACGCGCGCAGAGATCGGGCTCAGAGGGCGACGAAGGCGATGGTGAGAGGAAGAAGGCTAGGAAGGCAATGACAAGCGCGAGGAAGCCAAGACCCTACCCCCGTATTTATAACCGGAAGCGCAACGGGCACATCCATCGAAAAGGCAGGTAAATCCCCGCATTAAATGCACCCACCTAACACCCCCTAAGGATCCATAGGATAAGCTACACCTGTCACGTCATCGAACTCCTCGCCGCACTCCACGCCGGCTACATACGAATGCAGCCGAATGGACATCTCCTAAAAAGGCGCGCCAATGGCAGGCGGCGGGCAATGATGGGCGTTATCTTCGAGGTAGGCAACGGACGTTGACCCGTCCGTCAAAATCTCGGGGGTCGATGGTTGGCCCAGTGATCACGGGTTCGACAGCCACCCTCGAACGGTCCTTCCCAGGGAAGTAAAATGGACTCCGGTCCACCCCCAAATCTCGAGGAGGCGAAGGCTGGTCCTCGAACAGGGTTCGACAGCTGCCCTCGAGTATCCGAGTCAGGGATGACCCAGGGGAGCCAGCACGAGGCCCAGCTCGAGAACAAACTCTCGAGACCCCCCGGGATATATCCGAGGCAAAACCCGGGAATACATAAGGACCCCTACGACGGGAGGCATCGAGCCACCGACTCTCATCGAACAGAGTTGGCACCTAGGTAACCCACGTAGTTTCGCTTAATGAGGACGCTTCAGGGCTTCTATCGACCCCTATCGAATGGGGCACGAGTTCTCACTTGGATCTCCCCGTTACCAGCTCGCAGAGGACTTCGAGGCTCGTCCAAACGAGGATAGCACGATGCTCTTCACCCCACAATCCGAGCGCAAGGATCCGTGGGAAGGATGCTAAGAGGTAGCAATGCTCCAGCCGCACAGGGCTCAGGGGCTCGACTACGCACGACCCCCCTCGACGAAAGAGGGTCGAAAACACTTGGGAGCTTGACGGCTAGAGCTGACCCCTTGATAGGGCGCTACAACTCTAGTTAATACTAATCCCCCTCGATAAGACACAAATCAAAGTCCCCAGAGGAATTCTTAATCACTCCTCTGGGGCCTCGGGGCTACCCCCGCGAGGGACGCTCGCGCGCCCCCCCACGGTGAAATAACCTAATGAAACCCTGCGCCTCGAGGTTAGGTACTTCAACTCTACTTCATGTTAACAAACCTCACAGATCATCGACAAGAGCCCCTATACGGATTCACCTTATCCGCATAGAGGCTCGGGGCTACTGTTGGGTACAAAGGTAAGGGTACACTGATCCATGACGATCTAGTGCTTAATATCCATTCAAAATCCAAAAGCCATCCTACCTTCCCATCAAGCATGACCGGTCATGGGCCGGCCCATTACTAGAGAAGACAGTGAGCAGGATCTGCTACGGAAGAGGGGTCGATCGAATCCCCCTCTACCTCAACCCCTCGAGTGACGGAAAATGGATTGATCGAATCCCCCTCGACCTCAACCCCTCGAGTGACGGACAGAGGGTCGATCGAATGCCCCACGATCAAGAGGCCCGATCAGCTCACCTACTCCCAGTATGGGGTAAAGGGATCCCATGCTGTTACCTGCTCCCGCCTAACACCATGGGCACCCGGTACCTCGGTCAAATCCATCAACTCGTCACCCATACCCGGTTATCCGTCGATCGTGCGGCCACTGTAGCCACGCCTTGAGTACGGAGGTCGAAAGCACCCCCTCGAATCTCGAATGGGACAGCCCTCGACCGTGTTTTCGGGGATGCGTCAGGATCATGTAGGCCTCGATACTCCTCGATCTGGGGGCTCGACCCTCATCTCCAACCACTACGGCATGGAACCCGTCCGCTCCGTCCCGCTTCAACTGCGGAGCCCGTACCCGTCTACAGGAGACCAATCGTTCCACGTCATGCCATTCGGCAGCGACCAGTCCGCCATCACCATGCCCCGAAGCATCGGAAGGACAGGAAGAGCATGCCGCAACAACAAGCATGGTGCCATGGACGCGCTCCCATACCGATACGGACTAGGGCTCCTGTACTCTCAAGCCTCCCCTTAGTCTATAAAAGGGGACGCTGGGATAGTAGGAAAGAGGAGGGAGAACAACAAGACATCTGTTCGCACTTGCAACCATCTAAGCAACACCCATTGACACTCGCAGCAAGCTCACTAGTATACACAATAGAGAGCCATATCCGAACACAACACAAACCAATGATTGCTTGATCAACATCTCAAACAATCAACCGAGCCACCTAGGATAGCCCGGCTAGCCTTAGGCCTCGATCCCCCCTCCCCCCCTAAGTTCATCTGTGTAAGCCAGCTTGTACTCCCCCCTGTGCGAGCACTTCGGTGCAAGATAATACAATCCTTCCTTCCCCGCTGGACGTAGGGCATTCTTTGCCCGAACCATGATAAATATTGTGTTCTTCTTGCATCATATCTGGGAGAGGGAGCACGCAATAAACAAATTTAGTGGTTGGTGATCGACCCTCTGGTTAAAACACCGACATCTAGTTTCGAAATAACTTATGGGTGAAGCTATTTTTTTTAACTCTCGAGTTAAGATGAAACTTTAAAAAAATAGCTTATTTTAGCTCCCTTCCTCGATTCTCTCTATCATTCATGCATGAAGTTATTTATGAAACTATCTCGCAAAATAGTTTTATCAAATACAACCCAATTTCATCTAGAAAGTTATTTTGGACTAAGAATCTAATTATTACTGTTGAGCTTTATATTTATGTGAGATAAGAAGAAAATAACTTCTATTTTGAAAATAATTGTTTGGTGAAAAAAACAACTAACAATCATAAATTACTTCTTTCATTCTAAGTTATATGGCATTTCAAAAATATTAAATGTCTGGATTCTCCAAGATTATTGTTGACGTGTTTGGAACGGATGTGTGAACACGTGGCGTCGTGTCGGCAGAAAGAGTCCACGCGGGCCCACGTGGCCAGTTACTAGTACTGCCTTCCAGTAGCAGTTGCCCGTACGATGTGAAACCTACTAGTACACGGCTGGGAACAGAACAGAGGAGGAGTGGGGCCCACACCACACAACAAACAAAGCAATCGCACTACCACCACCCTTCCACAGGCTTCTTCCCCGGCACGTTCCAGTTCCAGTACCCCATTCTCCATTCTCCCACACGGAGCGGAGCTCCCCCTCCCTCACGCCGTCGCCACTGCAGATCCGGTCAACGCCCCCCGAGGCCCCGACCGACCGATCCGCCCATCCCCTCAGCGCGGCGCGGCGCAGTGGAGGTGAGGCGATGATCCCCCTCTCCGGCCCTCTCCTCCCATGCCTGCTTCCCCACCTCTGCGCTGCGCTGATCTGATTCCATTTGTCCGCAGAGAGCCGAGTCGGACCACCACACGAGGCGTCGTCGTCGCGGAGCGATCGGAGGCCGCCTCGTCTTCTTCCTCCTCCCCACACCCACCTTCTCTCTCGGTAGGGGATCCCCGCGTCCCGCCTTTTTACTCGCCCTGTTCCGCGGCGTCGTCTTCTGCTTTGGTATGGTAATTTCTTCTTTCCCCACCCTCCCCGCATCCCGCCTTTTTACTCGTCGTCCTGTTCCGCGGCGTCGTCTTCTGCTTTGGTATGGTAATTTCTTCTTTCCCCACCCCAACCCCAACACCAACCCCCTCCGTTGGAGCGAGTGAGTGCGAGAGGGAGCCCCGTCCGTTTCCGTCGTCTCGTCTCCAGCGAGCGGCCTCACCGCACTAACTCGCGCTCTTCCGGGACCCGGGTGGCAGCCTCCTCTGCTGCTGCTGCCCAACACCTTCCCTTCCGATTTTAATTTTCTTAATTAATATACATAAAATAAATATATTCCCCCCCCCCCCCCCCCCCCCCCCCCCCCCCCCTCCTCTTGTGGGCTGTGGCGTTGGCCTGCTGCTCTGCTGCCGCGCATCACGCACAGTGCACCAGCAAGTGCCACGCCTCCGCGGCCTCACCTCACATGCCCCCTATCAAACCCGCGCCATGCCATGCTCTCTCCGCCACTGGAGTCGCCATCCGTCGCATTCAGTTAAATTGCAGGTTCCCAGCATAGAGAAATCCATACCGGAGGTCACGTCCGTTCCTTCCATTTAAATCCCACTTGTTTTACTTACTACAACTATACTACTACTATACCATATCTATCTATCTGTCCTCACCAAGTCACGGACCCCGTTGCCCATCATCATCTCCTGGTCAGTCAACTTCGTTGCTTCTTCTATCCACTTACAAATAAAGTAAATCAATCCCTGATTTTTCTAACACCGTCCTGTCACACGCATCAGCGGCTGGCTGGCTGGCTGGCTGATTCTACACGCCAGCCCACCTTCCTTGCACTTGGTCTCAGTCACCCTGCTTACTATTATTATCTTATAATAACTACGCTTTGAAAGGTTCTTGCTTTGGCAAGCCGTTTCTGCTCATATTCTGAGCCAGCTCGACCCCACCCATATCAATCATTTCTTAAATTTTGGCACTAGTGGTTACAGAACATCCTTTTACCAATCCGTTATACTGCCTAGTGGCGTGGTAAAACTGGTACCCCCACGGTAGTAGTTCCCCATCATGGATCATCACCCATGTTGCACTCATTCAATGCTGTTATGTACAGATTCAAGTGCATCAGAGTTGTTACTTTTATAACATGACAACATGCATGACCCTGTGCTTACTTTAGTATGCAGTAAATTTTGTCAAATTGTTACTGTCAATGCTCCAGATATAGCAGAAAACCATAGGAAGGAAAAGTCACTGATGATAATTCAGAGTTCACACATGTCAATTCTAAAAAGGGTTGCTACAACTATGAGTAACGTACCACTGTTGAAACTTGAAATGATTTCTGAGTCTGTTAAAATTTAGATCTATTGATGTGACAAGTGTCTCTAGTCTCACTGCTATCCTCACCATCAAAACCGTGGTACCTGTGTCGTTGTGACTCCCTGACTCCTTGTTGTCATGATGCCCTGGGCAGCTTCATTGCTTCACCTAAAGACCTAAAGTAAAGCAAGCTGCAATTTTCTAGCATCATTTTGCTCTGTCCTGTTCATCATGCACATCGTACCTTTATATTATTGAGCTTTGGAAGGTTCTTGCTTAGACATAGAGCTAACTCTGAATCTGTCCGCTCAGATGCTGAGCTCATGGATAACACCCTAATGTTGTTGATCTTTTTGTAGTAGTTAGAATAATGCCTTGTTCCTTTCTATTATGCTGCCTAGTGGTGTGGCACCCACAATATATTCCCTCATCATGAATCATCACCCATGTTGCACTCACTCAATGTTGTTACAGTATTATGTACAAATTCAAGTGCATCAGAGTTGTTAATTTTATAACATGCCAACACGCATAACCCTGTGGTTAACTTTTATGCAGCCAAATTTGTCAATGCTCCAGATATAGTGCAAAACCATGGGAGAAGTTAGTGATGATAATTCCAACATGTCCTTTCTAAAAAGAATTGCTACAAGTGACGTACCGCTGCTGAAAGAGTATGGTGTGAATGGAGTTGTCTTCGCCCTGCTTCTGGCTGTAGTTACTCCTGTCTTGCTTTCCATGATGTTTGGCAAGAAGACAAAGCAAAGGGCAGTGCGAGCTGATGTGGGTGGAGAGGAGGGATTTGCCATGCGGAACAGTAGGTTTTCCTCCTTGGTTGAAGTCCCATGGGAGGGCGCCACCACAATGGCAGCTCTGTTCGAGATGGCCAGCAAAAAGTACTCTCGACGGAGGTGTCTTGGCACAAGGAAACTAATTAAGAGGGAGTTTGTGGAATCTTCTGATGGTAGGAAGTTTGAGAAACAGCACCTTGGTGAATACGAATGGGATAGCTACGCTGAGGCATTTAATCGCGCATGTAATTTTGCTTCTGGACTTATCAAGATGGGCCACGACCTAGATAGTCATGCTGCTATTTTCTCTGATACAAGAGCTGAGTGGATCATTGCTGCTCAGGTAATCATATCATGCATGCCATTGTATCAGGTCATTTGTTGGAACTTGTGAAGCGCTCTGACTGTAGTATAATCTTTTTTTTAGGGATGCTTCCGACAAAAATTAACGGTTGTAACAATATATGCATCTCTTGGTGAGGATGCATTGGTGCATTCACTAAACGAGGTACTGTGGATTTGGTGCACTGTTATACATTTTTTTTTTGTGTGTTTGGGTTTCATCTTTCCTTGAACTCTATCCAGTTGAGAACTATGCAATATCGTTTGTCTAAACTCTTCATTTAACTTGAATACCTTTAGAAGAAAACTGTATGTCAGCTGTTTATAAGCGCTTGATGCCTGTATCTGAAAGTGCTTAGTGCTTACCGTTATACATTATTTGGTGCCCAAGGTATTGAGGTATTGGAGGAATTCAATGGGCAGCAATTCATTTGGTCACACATCTTAAATATACTCCTGTTGAATTTCAGACACAGGTTTCAACTCTGATATGCGATTCGAAACAACTGAAGAAGATACCTGCAATCAGCTCTAAATTGCAGAGTCTTAGGCATATTATCTATATTGAGGATGAACCTGTTGAGGCTGAGACATTGAACCAAGTGAAGCATCTGACAACATTGTCTTTCACTGAAGTAGAGGAGCTAGGAAAGACATCTCATGTTGATGCAAGGTTACCTTCAAGCTCTGATACTGCAGTTATCATGTATACAAGTGGAAGTACTGGTCTTCCCAAGGTATACCGTGGATCAGAGATTTTGCAATTTCTTATGCATTCATAATCTTGTAATTTGCATGACCATAAATAAAAAAGATAAAAGGTGATTGGTGCTGAATAAAAAATCAGAACCCACACAGTGGTCCCAATATTTACTTGGATATATAAGTGTCCTTGATAAAGAATCTACAGTGGCAGGACCAATTGGGTCATTAAGAGTGATGCGGGACAAATGAGCCACATCTTAATGTTCATTGCAGCTATTTTTTTCGTCTAATGCATAGATAATAACTGACACTACAAAATTTATAGTGGACAAATCTTTCCCTTGATATTGCTTCTAAAATATGCATAGATAATGCGTAAGATCAAGAGTAGTTTTCTAGAGTTTATCATGCCACACCGACTAGTTAGTTATATTGTAGCATGTTAGAGGCTTAGTTTCTTCCTATGATTTTTATTGCTGAAATCATTGATTTACCAGGCGTTTTCTCTGCTTTAATTTAGTTATCCATTTTGTTGTAGGGTGTCATGATCACACATGGCAACATGGTGGCCACAACTGCAGCAGTCATGACAATAATCCCAAACCTTGGCAAGAATGATGTTTATCTGGCTTACCTTCCATTGGCTCATGTCTTTGAACTAGCAGCAGAGGTGATATACATTATAATTCATGTACATGTAGTTTTACAAGAGTTGTGGCTATCTTTAATGATGTGATGTTGTCAATCCAGACTGTCATGTTAGCTTCTGGTACTGCTATTGGATATGGTTCAGCATTGACTATGACTGATACATCAAACAAGATTAAGAAGGGGACAAAAGGAGATGTTTCTGCACTGAATCCTACTCTTATGATTTCAGTTCCTGCAATTTTGGATCGTATCAGAGATGCAGTGTTTAAGAAAGTGAGTTTAATTCCTGAATTTTATATTTCCACCAAATGTCATTGATTAGCATTGTTACCGTTAGAATATTCTATGTATATGGTAATTATTAGTTTATTACCTAGTGTACAGTGCTTTGTGTAAACGTTCCTTTGTATAGTCATCCCCTTGTGCTCAGTTCTTTGTGATACAACTATGCGCAGTTGATTTGATAAAATCGTCACATAACTTGAGCAAGCTTTAGATTTCGAGTACCTCCCTCTTGTGGCATATCTTGTGACACCTATAATTTTGTGGCTAGAATATGTCACTGTTAAGAGAATTCCTTTGTTTCATGTGGTAGGGTTTCTACGCCAGTTATACAAGGTCACATACCATATAAACCACCATGCTTCTTTGAATTAGATTTGCACATCGTTTTTTCAATGACACATAATTAACTGCCTTCAATGGCATTAATCACATGGGATCATGAGTTAGCAATCATGTCATGTGGGGAAAGGCCTATACGAGGCGACGCAAAGCCAGGGACCTACGTCGAGCAGCCGAACGCGCGGCGGAACGGGTGGCGCGTGGGAACGCGGAGACTGCGGACGCAGGGGACGCGCGCACGGCTGGCTCGGGCAGTCCAAGTGGCTAAGGATGAAAGAGATTATTAGTTTCCTTCCCTATTATTAGTTCCTTAATTTCAGGAGTTTGTTACTCCCGTTAGTTTGGGCTATGGCCTTATATTATTGTAATCGTGACAATTGAGGATTAAGCAAGAATTATATTCCTAATCTCATCTATCTCTTAAGCCTGCGGAGGAGGGGCATAACCTCGCCGGAGAAGGCGGCCGACGGCTACGAGCTACGTAGCCGCGGGCCGGCAAGCCAGGGGCTCGACGCCCTTGACAACCTGGTATCACGGTCACGTCGATCCTCTCCCACTCGTTCCGAGCAATCCTCCACAACCGCCACTCGCCACCCTAGCCCACCACCGCAACCCTCCCCCGTTGCCGCACCACTGCCATCAACTATGAGTGAACCCACCATCGCCGATGTGCTGGAGTCCCTGAAGGCCCTCACCTCGGACATGACCGCCATGAAAGCCGACATGGCGGCGCTAAAGGAGAAGTCTGCCTCGTCGTCGGACAGCGGCGGCTGCCGCCGGCCGGTGGATCCGCGCGACTTCGATCAGCCACCCAAACACAAAAAATGGGATTTTCCCTGTTTCGACGGTACGACCGATCCGATGCTCTTCCTCAACAAGTGCGAATCCTACTTTCGCCAACACCGTTCCATGGCGGAGGAGCGCGTGTGGATGGCATCGTACAATTTGGACGACGTCGCGCAACTCTGGTACACTCAACTCCAGGAGGACGAGGGCGCGCCGACCTGGGGGCGTTTCAAGGAGCTCCTGAATTTGCGGTTCGGGCCGCCCCTTCGGTCGGCGCCGTTGTTCGAGCTCGCCGAGTGCCGGCGTACCGGAACCGTGGAAGAGTACGCCAATCGGTTCCAGGCGCTCCTACCTCGCGCGGGCCGTCTTGACGAGGCGCAGCGCGTCCAGCTTTTTACCGGCGGACTCCTGCCGCCCCTCAGCCACGCCGTTCGCATCCACAACCCGGAGACGTTGGCGGCGGCCATGAGCCTGGCGCGCCAGGTGGAACTGATGGAGCACGAACGGCCGGTGCAGCTACCACCTAGGGCGCCACCGCGCGGCGTTCCTCCCGCGGCACGACCAGCGCTCCCGGCGCCCCCGCCACTGCTGGCGCTTCCTGCACCTCCGGCGGCCGCACAGCAGGGCCGCGGTGAGGGCCAATAGCGGCGCCTCACCCCAGAAGAGATGGCGGAGCGTCGTCGGCAAGGTCTGTGTTTCAATTGCAATGAGAAATATTCCCGTGGCCACAATCGGTTTTGCCGGCGCATCTTCTTCATCGACGGCGTGGAGATCGACGATGCCGCGGATGATGGCGCCGCTGCAACAGCCGATGTCGGGGAAACGGAGGCGCCTGTTTTCTCCCTTCATGCGGTGGCCGGAGTGGCCATGGGCAAGACCATGCAGATCCGCATGAGGGTGGGCGCGACGCACCTCATTGCCCTCCTTGACACCGGCTCAACCCACAACTTCATCGCGGAAGCAGCTGCGCGGCGTTCCGGGCTGCCCATCCAGCCTCGCCCGCGCCTGACGGCCACTGTCGCCAACGGCGAGAAGGTGCCCTGCCCTGGCGTCCTCCGTCACGCACCGCTCACCATCGGCGACCTCGGCTTCGCCGTCGACTTGTTCGGGATGCCTCTTGCAGGCTATGATCTGGTGCTCGGCACCCAGTGGATGGAGACCCTCGGGCGCCTGACGTGGGACTTCGCCGCGGGCACGGTGTCGTTCATGCGCCACGGTTGCACGACCTGCTGGATAGGGGTGTCGTTACAAGATGGGGTGGAGTCCTGCGCGTCAACGACATCGGTGCCCTTGCTCGATGAGCTACTCGCCGGTTTCGAGGATGTCTTCAAGGAGCCGAGCGGCCTGCCGCCCAAGCGCGCCCGCGATCACGCCATCTCCCTCAAGCCCGACGCACAACCGGTGGCGGTTCGCCCCTATCGCTACCGGCTGCCCACAAGGACGAGTTGGAGCGGCAATGCGCCGCCATGATCGCGCAGGGTATCGTCCGGCGCAACGACTCGGCGTTCTCTTCACCAGTACTCGTCAGGAAGGCAGATGGAGCATGGCGTTTCTGCGTCGACTACCGAGCCCTGAACGCGCTCACCATCAAGGACGCGTTCCCGATCCCCGTCGTCGATGAGCTGCTCGACGAGCTCCATGGCGCCTGCTTCTTCACCAAGCTCGACCTATGGTCGGGATATCACCAAGTCCGCATACGTCCGGACGACATCCACTAGACGGCGTTCCGAACTCACGATGGCTTCTACGAATTCCTGGTGATGCCGTTCGGGCTGTGCAACGCCCCGGCGATGTTCCCGGCGCTCATGAACGACGTCCTGCGTCCCTTTTTGCATCGGTTCGTCCTTGTATTTTTCGATGACATTCTTATCTACAGCCAGACATGGGCGGAGCATCTGCGTCATCTTCGCGTTGTGCTCACCGAGCTTCGACGCCACCAGCTCTTTGTCAAGCGCGCGTTCGGCGAGCCGTCAGTCTCCTACCTCGGCCACATCATTTCGGCGTCTGGCGTCGCCATGGACCCGGCAAAGGTGCAGGCCATCCGCGACTGGCCTGTCCCTCGTTCCGCCCAGGCCGTGCGCGGCTTCCTCGGCTTGGCGGGCTACTATCGCAAATTCGTCCACAACTACGGCGCCGTCGCCGCCCCGCTGACCGCTCTCCTAAAGGAGGGTTTTTCCTGGAACTACACCGCAGCCGCGGCCTTTGGCAAGCTCAAGGCTGCCGTCACCTCGGCACCAGTACTCACCATGCCGGACTTCGCCAAGCCCTTCACCGTCGAATGCGACGCCTCCTCTCACAACTTTGGCGCAGTCCTCATCTGGGAGGGTCACCCGATCGCTTTCTTCAGCAGGCCGGTCGCTCCTCGTCATCGCGCACTCGCCGCCTACGAGGGTGAGCTCATCGGCCTGGTTCATGTCGTGCGGCACTGGAGGCCGTACCTGTGGGGCCGCCGTTTTCTAGTGAAGACAGACCACTACAGCCTCAAGTACTTGCTGGACCGGCGGCTCTCGACGATTCCCCAACACAATTGGGTGGGGAAGCTACTCGGCTTCGATTTCGCTGTCGAGTACAAGCCGGGCACGGTGAACGCAGTCGCTGACGCGCTCTCACGCCGCGACACGGAGGACGGCGAGGACGGTACCATCCTCGCGCTCTCGGCCCCGCGCTTCGACTTCATCGCACGCCTCCGGCAGGAACACGGCTCGGACCCGACGCTACTGGCGCTGCGTCAGGAGATCACCAGCGGCGCACGCGGCACGCCCTGGTCCCTGAAGGACGACATGGTCCAATACAAGGACCGGCTCTACATCCCGCCCTCTTCAACCCTGGTCCAGGACATCGTGCAGGCGGTGCACGCGGACGGCCACGAGGGCGTTCAGCGGACGCTTCACCGACTACGCCGCGACTTCCACTTCCCTAACATGAAACAGTTGGTGCAGGAATTTTTCAAAGCATGCATCACCTGCCAGCGCTACAAGGCCGAACACCTGAATCCGGCGGGTCTGCTCATGCCTCTGTCGGTTCCGCACAGCGTCTGGACCGACATCGCGCTGGACTTCGTTGAAGCGCTGCCCAAGGTGCGCGGCAAGACCGTTATCCTGACGGTGGTGGACCGTTTTAGCAAGTACTGCCACTTCATCCCCCTGGCGCACCCGTACTCGGCTGAGTCCGTCACAGAGGCGTTCTTCATCGACATTGTTCGCCTGCATGGCGTTCCACAGTCGATGGTGTCGGATCGCGATCCGGTTTTCACGTCCAAGTTCTAGCGCGAGCTCATGCGCCTGATGGGAACCAAGCTCCACATGACCACGGCGTTCCATCCTCAGTCGGATGGCCAATCCGAGGCGGCTAATCGGGTCATCATTATGTATCTGCGGTGTCTTACAGGTGACAGGCCACGCCAAGGGCTGCGTTGGCTTCCGTGGGCGGAGTTCATCTTCAATACCGCCTACCAGACGTCCCTGCGCGACACACCATTCCGTGTCGTCTACGGCCGCGACTCGCCGTCACTCCGATCATACGAGCCTGCCGACACGCGGGTCGCTGCTGTCGCCCGGAGCATGGAGGAGCGCGAGGAGTTCCTCGCCGACATTCGCACTTGGCTGGAACAGGCACAACAGGTCCAGAAGCGCCACTACGACGCCGGTCATCGTCAGGTGGCCTACCAAGTGGGCGATTGGGCTTTCCTTCGCCTGCGTCACCGCCTCGCTCCCTCAGGCGTCGACAGGCAAGCTCAAGCCCCGCTACTTCGGGTCGTACCGCGTCACCGAGATGATAAACGACGTCGCCGTTCGCCTCGCCTTACCGCCGGGAGCCCGGCTGCACGATGTGTTTCATGTCGGCCTCCTCAAGAAGTTCCGGGGTACTCCGCCGACCGCACCACCACCTCTTCCGCTAGTTCACCATGGCGCGATTGCTCCGGAGCCTGAACGGGCTGTACGCTACCGTCTTGCCCGTGGTGTGCGCCAAGTCTTGATTCAGTGGAAAGGCGAGTCCGCCGCGTCGTCCACTTGGGAGGACATCGACACATTTCGCGCTCAGCACCCAACATTCCAGCTCGAGGACGAGCTGGGTCTCGACGGAGGGGGAGATGTCATGTGGGGAAAGACCTATACGAGGCGACGCAAAGCCAGGGACCTACGCCGAGCAGTCGAACGCGCGACGGAACAGGTGGCGCGCGGGAAAACGGAGACTGCGGACGCAGGGGACGCGCGCACGGCTGGCTCGGGCAGTCCAAGTGGCTAAGGATGAAAGAGATTATTAGTTTCCTTCCCTATTATTAGTTCCTTAATTTCAGGAGTTTGTTACTCCCATTAATTTGGGCTATGGCCTTATATTATTGTAATCGTGACAATTGAGGATTAAGCAAGAATTATATTCCTAATCTCATCTATCTCTTAAGCCTGCGGAGGAGGGGCATAACCTCGCCGGAGAAGACGGCCGACGGCTACGAGCTACGTAGCCGCGGGCCGGCAAGCCAGGGGCTCGACGCCCTTGACAAATCAAGTATTTTTTGTTACGAAAATTAACGTTTCTAGTTCTCTTTCCAGGTTGGTGAGAAGGGTGGCCTGACAAAAAAGCTGTTTGATTTTGCATATAAGCGAAATCTTGCAGCAATCGAGGGGAGTTGGTTTGGATCTTGGGCACCGGAGAGGATGATATGGGACAACATTATTTATAAACCAATACGGGCAATGCTTGGAGGACGTGTAAGATTTGTTCTTTGTGGTGGTGCACCTCTATCAAGTGAGACACAAAGATTTATGAATATATGTCTAGGGTAATGTCTTGTGCCCTGCTTATCTCAAATTACGATATATTGCCTTATCTGATTGAATGGATGGTATAATGTCATTTTTAGTTATGGAACAGTATATCATTGAGATTCTGTATGCTCAGAATCTTCAACTAGTTGCTATACAGGAAACTCTTAAGCATAGTTACTAAGTGATCTTGGTTGTAGCAGCTGTAAAGTTATTCCCATGCATTTAACTAGTGATTGTTAGACTGAATATGCAATCATAGTTTGCTTATAAGAAACTCTTGACCAGTGTTCTTGTTGAATGTACACAAATGACAAATTTGACATGCTCATATTGGGTCCAGGTCCATGTCATCCTGATTCTCAGTCATTATCAGTTGGGTAGTTCATTCTTAAATATCTATAGTTATTATTCTGAATTTCCTTGCCAATTCAAAGGTGATAAACTGAAGAATACTAATCAGTGGAACTTTATATATTCAATGGCATACGTAACCTATGAACTTTCCTGATAAGGTAAGGTGTTTCCTTTGTTTCTTGTCCTTATATATCCCACTTAATTTTTGTTGCAGTGTCCCAGTGGGTCAAGGCTATGGATTGACTGAAACTTGTGCTGGAGCAGCTTTCGCTGAATGGGATGACACAAGTGTGGGTCGTGTTGGTCCTCCACTTCCTTGCTGCTATGTCAAGGTTTGTGTTTACAAATTTGATGTTTGCTGGATCTTTTAACAAATATAGTTGATATTCATGTGGTAGATGTAGCAGATGAAACCTGCATTAAAATGAATGAGTGATAGATTTAGGCGTGTCTGGGATGCTTGGCACCTTTTTCTGGATCCACTTTATCAATCACATAGCTTAGAATTTTAGTTTTACTGTTTGATTCCCTAATGAGTACACTGAACACTTCCATTTTCCTAAAAGACTGTTCTCTTACCAGCATGTCCATGCCTTAATTATCTGAAATGTGAAATATGTTCCCTTCTTTTTTTTTTGTCAAACCAATGTAGCTTGTTTCATGGGAAGAAGGTGGTTATAAGATTTCTGATTCTCCGATGCCAAGAGGAGAGGTCGTGGTTGGTGGACACAGTATAACAAAAGGTTATTACAACAATGAAGCAAAGACGAATGAAGTATACAAGGTAAGACTCTACTAGAAGACTCGAATATTATAGCCTTAGAGTTTTCACTTTATTTCCATTTCATGTGGCTTACAGGTTGATGAGAGGGGCATACGCTGGTTTTACACTGGTGATATTGGTCAGTTCCATCCTGATGGGTGCCTTGAGATTATTGACAGGAAAAAAGATATAGTAAAGCTTCAGCATGGAGAATATGTGTCTCTTGGCAAGGTTTGTTTTTCTTCTTTTTAAAAGGCCTCCTACTGTGAATATTTTGCTTCAGAGTGATTTACTGTCTCTCTTTGCAGGTTGAATCGGCTCTAGCAACAAGCAGTTATGTGGAGAACATCATGGTCTATGCTGATCCATTTCATAATTATTGTGTTGCCCTGGTTGTTCCAGCACACCAGGCCTTCGAGAAGTGGGCTCAGGATTCTGGGATAAACTATAAAGGCTTTGAAGAGCTTTGCCAGAATGATCAAGCAGTTAAAGAGGTTCAGCAATCACTATCAAAGGTTAGACATAACTGACTTTGTCTTACATACATAGACTAAAAATTGTACTAACATAGTTGCTGCGTCAAAGGAACAGTACCTCATTGGTTTACATAGGCACAATTTTGTGTTTCAGAGGTTGCAGTGTGTTTTAATTTACCTTTTCTAGTACCAGTAGCAAGCTAGCAACAATCATGTGCCTTGAAATCTTTTTACCATGGCGTGAGCGTACTGTAACCACATGTTAGTCATGCTAGGTTTATGTTCAATTTTGCAACGCTGGATTAGAGCCTATGTGGTCCATTTTTATATATAGATTTAGAGGTGTCATGTATGGTGACCTGATCCAACTGTGCAGGCCGCGAAAGCAGCGAGGCTCGAGAAATTCGAGGTGCCAGCAAAGATCGTGCTGTTGCCTGAACCGTGGACGCCGGAGTCCGGGCTGGTGACGGCAGCGCTTAAACTGAAGAGGGAGCAGATAAAGACCAAATTCAAAGACAGTTTGGACAAGCTCTACCACTGAAGAAGCAAAAGCGACGAGAGTGTTAGCCAAACTGTTGCACAAATATCTTGTAATCTTTTGTTTCTAGTTAGTTAAGATATGCTTTAGCTAGGATAGGGGTAGTTCTGATCTTAGATGTGCAAGATCAGGATCAGGCCCAGAGTCCTTGGTCGACCCGCGTCATGCTGTCCTCGGCGCACATAGCGCGCACCGCTGAGCAACGGTGCAGCGTACTTAGTTCGGATGACGCGGGGTGGGTCGTATGTACCCAGGTCTGTATCTAGGCATTATATATAGATGAATAAAGAGACCAGGCAAGCTGCGTTGTTGGCAGCGACATAATTCTTTGTCTTCTCGCGAGTTCAATTGATCTACGCTAGTTCTTGCTCTCGCCGCGGTCACCGTGTCATCGCCGGCGTTCACGTTCCGGCCTGGGAACAGCTACCGGTTCCATCAAATGGTATCGGAGCCGAGAGGTTGCCGGAGGGACGGTGTCCAGCAGAGAGGAGGAGAGATCTTCTGGTGGTTGATCCATCGTATCCGAAGAAGAAGAGGTGAACGTCAACGACCGCCATGGGCACCGGCGGTGAAAAGGAGAAGGAGCTGATGGAGAGGGCATGGAATCAGGCCTCTGGAAATCTAGTATGGCCGATGCTATCCCGATCCAATTACCAAGAGTGGTCGAGCGACGTCGAGATCGGCTCGCTCTGGGCGCCATGATCCGTGGTGTCCCTCCTGAGATGCACTCAATGTTGCTGAACAAGAAGTCAGCCAAGGAGGCCTGGGAGGCGATCAAGTCGATGCGTCTGGGTGCAGATAGGGTGAAAGATGTGAATGCACAGAAACTCCTAGCTGAGTTCGAAGCAATCTCGTTCAAATCGGGCGAGACGAGGAGGCCTGGGAGGCGATCAAGTCGATGCGTCTGGGTGCAGATAAGGTGAAAGATGTGAATGCACAGAAACTCCTAGCTGAGTTCGAAGCAATCTCGTTCAAATCGGGCGAGACGATTGAGGATTTTGCAGTGAGGATTGGTAAATTGGCAACCGATCTCAAAGGCCTAGGGGAGACGAGTGTTGATGATGCTCGTGTCGTGAAGAAATTCCTCAGAGTTGTGCCACCCCGCTATAATCAAGTTGCAGTCACGATTGAGATGTTCTGTGATCTCAAGACCTTGTCGGTGGAAGAACTAGTCGGTCGTCTGCGTGCAGCAGAAGATCGATTTGAGCCCGCAGTAGAGGAGGTGACCAATAAGCAGGGACAACTCATGATGACGGAGGAAGACTGGGCAGCGAAGAATAAGGCTCGGATGGTGACAGATTTGACATCATCAGGAAGCAGGGGTGGCAGTACCAGCCAATATGCCAAGAAGAACAAATTTGGGGGACGAGGAGGAAATTACGGTGGGAATCGTGACTCTCGCGACTCTGGTGGCAAGGAAGGCACGTCCTCGGGCACGCCACGACGCAAGGGACGCTGCAACAAGTGTAAGGTGTATGGCCATTGGGCCAGAGAATGCAAGAAGGCAGGGAAGGAGATGATAGAGGCAGTCCATCATGCCAATGCCGACGTTGAGGCACAGCCAGCGCTCCTTGTGGCATAGGTTTGCAATCTGGTCAGAACCACCGATGCAGCAGCAACTCAATCTGTGTTCTTGAACCAAGTACGCGTGATCCCGTCAGACTATGAAGGGGGGTCGTGGGTGTTGGACACTGGAGCGACAAACCATATGACGGGATGTAGAGCTGCACTATCCAGTCTTGACGACAGTGAAGGGAGCAGTCAGATTTGGCGATGGATCCAAGGTTGAGATCTGCGGGATCGGGGCGGTGACGATCGCCGGCAGGAACCAAGATCATCGCGTGCTCTCCGAGGTGTACTATATTCCGTCCTTGAAGTGCAACATAGTAAGCCTTGGCCAGCTGGAGGAAGGGGGCTGTCGTGTCGAGATCGAACATGGCATCATGAAGGTGTTCGAGCGCCCTTAGCAAGGGATCCAAGACCGAGGTGTGTTGATCAAGGCGGAGCGCAAGAACCGGCTTTGCTGACGACACCTGTGTGCCTGATGACGAAGATGAATGACGCCGCGTGGCTCTGGCATGCTCGGTATGGACATTTGAATTTCAGGTCTCTACGCGAGCTCGGTACAAGGGAGATGGCGGTGGCCTTGTCAGTAATAAGGCGTGTCGAGCAAGTCTGTGACGGATGTGCATTGGGCAAGCAACATCGCACGCCCTTTCCCAAGGCTTCGGCATATCGCGCATCGGAGTGCTCGAACTGGTGCATGCTGATCTTTGTGGCCATGTCACACCGCCCTCACCAGGAGGAAAAGCGTTTTTTCTTCTCATCGTTGATGACCATAGCCGCTACATGTGGCTAGAACTGCTGGCTACCAAAGATGAAGCACTGCTGTACTTCAAGAGATTCAAGACGGCGGTGGAGTTGGAATCAGGAAGTAAGCTCAGAGTGTTCCGTTCAGATCGTGGTGGGGAATTCAATTCCGGCGCATTTGTTACTTTTTGCCAGGATAATGGGATCAAGCACAATACAACCACATCGTATACTCCAGAGCAGAACGGAGTAGTGGAGCGGCGCAATCAGACCGTGGTAGAGATGGCACGGTGTCTCCTAAAAGGCATGAGCGTTCCAGCTCGCTTCTGGGGAGAAGCAGTTCGAGTGGCAGTCTATTTACTGAACCGATCGCCCACAAAGAGCCTAACTGGCAAGACATCGTATGAAGTTTGGCATGGCAAGAAACCAGGAGTCAAGCATCTTCGAACATTTGGCTGCACAGCTTATGTGAAGCGAGTCGGCCCTGGGATCAGCAAACTGTCTGACAGGTCAGTGCCAGGGGTGTTCCTCGGATATGAGAGGGGGACAAAGGGCTATCGGGTATATGATCCAGTGAAGGACAGGTTGATGGTGAGCCGTGATATAATTTTTGATGAGAAGACGGCTTGGAATTGGGAGGGAAAGGAGAGCAGGACGCAGGAGAACGCGGCGCCTGAAACTTTCTCTGTTCAGTACTTCGACAGTACTGTTCATGGTCCGACAATTGGACCTGAAGCAGACGCGGACGATGGGGCGTTCTCTGATTACGAACCAGCCTCGCCTGCTGTCTCAATTCCATCCAGGGAGTATGCCACACCTCCACACACACCACCAACTCAACAGATACAATGGGCAACTCCTCCCACGCATGACAGTGATTTTTCTGATGGAGCACCACTGCGATACAGAACTATCCCCAATCTGCTAGATACTACAGATGAGGTGCAGGGATTCGAATACAGTGGGCTTTGTTTGGTTGCTGCTGAAGAACCAAAGACAACAGAAGATGCTATGTCAGAAGAGTGTTGGAGGAAAGCAATGGAGTTCGAGATGAAAGCAATAGAGGACAACAGAACCTGGGTTGTCAGTGATCTCCCTCCTAATCAAAAGGCCATTGGTTTGAAATGGGTCTTCAAAGTCAAGAAGGATCCAACTGGAAATATTGTCAAGTACAAAGCACGTTTGGTTGCCAAAGGTTATGCTCAACTTCAGGGAGTAGACTTTGATGAAGTATTTGCTCCAGTTGCTAGAATCGAAACTGTCAGAGTGTTGCTAGCACTTGCAGCTCATGGTGGTTAGGAAGTTCACCATATGGATGTGAAGTCTGCGTTTCTCAACGGTGATCTGACTGAAACTGTCTATGTGCAACAACCTCCAGGTTTTGTTATTGGCAAGGGTGACAAGGTTCTTAAGCTGAAAAAGGCCTTGTATGGCCTTAGGCAAGCACCTCGAGCATGGAACTCAAAACTTGACAAGGAGCTGATTGCTCTCGGTTTTGTGAAGAGCAAGTTGGACAATGCTGTTTATAGAAGGAGCAGCAGAGATTATTTTCTTCTTGTGGGAGTATACGTGGATGATTTGATTATTTCAGGACCTAGCATTGATGAGATTAGAAAGTTCAAATCAGAGATGATGAAGAAATTCAGTATGAGCGACTTGGGGCTTCTCAGCTATTACTTAGGGATCGAAGTAAAGCAAGGAGAGGGACAAATTACTCTAAGTCAAAGTGCATATGCTGTCAAGATACTTGAAGGAGCAGGCATGAAAGACTATAACTCCTGTGATACACCATTGGAGTTCAGGCTCAAGCTTGGCAAGAAGAAGGAAGGAGATGCAGTGGATCCAACATCATACCGCAGCATAATTGGCAGCCTCAGGTACATTGTCAATACTCGACCAGATCTAGCATATGCTGTTGGTTTGGTGAGTAGGTACATGGAGGCTCCAGGAAAGGAACACTGGGCAGCTGTGAAGCATATTCTGAGATACCTGAAGGGAACAGCAGGATATGGCTGCAGATATGAGAGGGGAGCTGAACTGAAACCAATTTTACTTGGATTCAGTGACAGTGACTTTGCAGGAGACGTTGAGGACAGGAAGAGCACTACGGTGTTGTTTATTTCCTCGGCAATAGCTTGGTCACGTGGTCATCGCAAAAACAAAAGATTGTGGCTCTCTCGTCGTGTGAAGCTGAGTATGTAGCAGCGGCAGCATGTCAAGGTGTTTGGTTGAGCCGGCTAATTGCAGATATGATGGGAACAAAAGAGGCACCAGTGAAGCTACTCATGGATAACATGTACGCAATGGCGCTAAGCAAGAATCCGGTGCATCACGATCGAAGTAAGCATATCGACACGAAGTTTCACTTCATCCGTGAATGTATTGAGGAGGGCAAGGTGGAAGTTGATCATGTTGGGACTGCCGAGCAGCTCGCCGACATATTCACCAAGTCGCTGGGGCGCGTGAGATTTGTGGAGCTCAGGAGTGCTCTCGGAGTGGTGCAGGTGCAACAGGTTTGAGGGGTGATTTGTTAGCCAAACTGTTGCACAAATATCTTGTAATCTTTTGTTTCTAGTTAGTTAAGATATGCATTAGCTAGGATAGGGGTAGTTCTGATCTTAGATGTGCAAGATCAGGATCAGGCCCAGAGTCCTTGGTCGACCCGCGTCATGCTGTCCTCGGCGCACATAGCGCGCACCGCTGAGCAACGGTGCAGCGTACTTAGTTCGGATGACGCGGGGTGAGTCGTATGTACCCAGGTCTGTATCTAGGCATTATATATAGATGAATAAAGAGACCAGGCAAGCTGCGTTGTTGGCAGCGACATAATTCTTTGTCTTCTCGCGAGTTCAATTGATCTACGCTAGTTCTTGCTCTCGCCGCGGTCACCGTGTCATCGCCGGCGTTCACGTTCCGGCCTGGGAACAGCTACCGGTTCCATCAGAGAGGACGGTTTGCTGCACCTACGCGTCCAGAAGCTTGCGTTGCCAAGAGCTTCCTGGATGGGAACTAACTGTGACCTGCACGAGTGGTGTTGTGTGCGTGTATCCCTGCCGATACACAGGAGCCTTGTTCTTCTGAGAGGAAAAATAAGCTCAGTGCTGGAACGATCTTGATTTGTATAGCTTCACGTCGTGGGATTTTAATTTTGTTCCAGCGGTCGACATAGAGGATGCTCAATTTCACGTCCGTTTACGGCCAGTGTTCCTTTTTTCCCTTGTGAGTTACGTATGACGCTATATAAATATATTGTAAATGTTTATGTTTATTCAAACTAGGCTTAAAAATGATGTTTCTTTGGGAAATTTGTTGCTTGCTGCTTTGTAAATGTTGCTTGATACCGAGGATGAGGTGAACACGAGTGATTGGATGGATGGTGGTCACTGAAGCGGATTCGTCTAATCTGCGTGTCTAATAATCTAATTACAACCCGGTTTTTTTACCCCCTCAAGTCTTAAGATAATTTTTTCGCGGTGTTTTTTATGGTAGTTTTTCTGACGTGGCTTCACACTAGAGAGGATAAATCAAACTTAAAAGTCCAGAGAAGTAAATTCGGCTACAAATGATTTTAAAAGTATCCAGAAATTTATTAAAAACAAAATTTTAAATTTGTATAAACTGTTTTTGGAGTTTTTTCCCCCTAAAATCATGCTCTACCAGTCTATCTTATGCATGCATGTTTCATGCGCGCCTACTTGTTTGTTAGCAGCACTGCTGAATAATATAAGGTGATGATACTCTATACCATCATCTATTGATTTGTAATCAGATCAACGACCGAGATTAATTAGTTACATCCGCCCCGTATATTTGGACGCAGGACCATCGTCCATTTGACCGCGAATAAATGATACTTGCATTGCATTGGCCGCCGTACCATATATATCATGGACCTTGGACCGATCAGATTCAGATGAGAGGATTATATAATTTGGTTCCTGTGTGTAAGTATATGCGTGCTCTCAGCTCAAAAGTGGATTGATCATGCATGCATGTTCAATCTATTTGTGTATTCTATTTCATTTGTCATGAGGCCGGGTTCGAACCATGCATGGTGGCCCCATCGTGCCCCACGTATTTGGGACTTTAGGGAGCAAAAAAATGGATGCTGTAATGATGCACATCAGGTATAAATTCATGTAATGACCAAAGCACTTTCTCCTTTGACTCGAAAGAAATACGAGGTATTTAAGGTTAAATATTCGTCCCAAATCTGAATTGCCTATTGCCTAACCTAGCAATTCCATGCGTGTATCCATGCCTTTTAAACCCCATCCATGCTTGCCTTTTAAATATTATCTCGTGACTTTATAATTGGTAGCAGAAACCTCAGACACAATGAACAAAGAAAAAAGAAGCTATTCGTGAAGCAGATCTGTACCGAACGAGGCCTAAGTTGAGAACTGAACTTCAACTAATGAGAGACAGGTTAGTCCCTCTATCTCTAAATAAATAGAACACTATCAAGTTTAGGGAAGATTGATTACTATGACAAAGAAAAGACAATGCTACATTTCGTTAACTGGAGTAGTTGCGCAATAATCATTGATTGTTCCAATAGCACCCTAATTATAGCATTACTACACATCCATCTGCAGTAACTCATCATTGGATTGGAAGATGAGATAGTGTATAGTAAATGGGAGGAGACTTCAAGGGGGGAAAATGGGCTGCTGGCATTTAACCTCCTAGAGGTTGATTTATCTGTAGACAAACTTTTGAGCTAGAAATATATTTATTTAGGAATAGAGGGAGTAATCTTTTGGTACGCTTTTATTTGGTCCCCAAACTACTTGTATTTTAGTACATACTCCCTCTGACTATTTATTGTGTCATTTTCACATATACCGAATCGTCAAATGTACTTAACTTTGACCAGAACATAAAGAGATTATATATTAACACTTATGGTATGTAATATCGTTACTAAAGTGTCTGGATCGAGGGTCTAAAGTTTAGACCGTGTCACATCGAACATTTAGATGGTAACTAGGAGGAATAAAATGAGCAAATTAAAAAACTAATTACATGGGAGTAAACTAATTCGCGAGACGAAACTATTAAACCTAATTAATCTATCATTAGCAAATGTTTACTATAGCACAACATTGTTAAAAAATAGATTAATTAGACTTAATAGATTCTTCTCGCAAATTAGCCTCCATCTATGTAATGGGTTTTATAATTAATCTATATTTAATATACTAAATTAGTGTCCAAACATTCGATGTGACAGGTCTAAACTTTAAACATGGAGATCCAAACACCCCCTAAAGTTGTCTATAAATATAGTTGAACTTACCACGAAAATCGAGGCACAACACTTAAAGGGGACGGAGGGGCAGTAGTAGTAGTGAGGAAGTAGTTAGTTAGTATAATTTCTAAAAAAGGGTAGTTAGTTAGTTAGTATATATAAAAAAAGGTGTGTGTGGTAGTACGTATAAGCAAACCACCAAACAGGAAGTCAAAGGGAGAGAGGTAACCTCTCGTGAGTGGCAGCATCCATGCATGCATGGTGTTTTTGTGGTCCAATTCTTAGTCAGAGGAAGATGAGAGCATGCATATGCACGGAGGCAGCACAGCAGCAGGTACGGCATGTACTACGTGAGGTGCAATCGAATAGTGTGCTGTGTAATCATGGCCGTGTTTAGTTCCGGATTCGGGGGTGGCCGAATCGGGGGTGTCACCCCAAACACTGTAGTACTTTTGTTTTTTATATTAATAATTGTTCAAAAATTAATTAATTAGACTTAAAATGTTCGTCTCGTAAAGTACAACAAAACTGCACAAATAGTTTTTGATTTCATCTACATTTAGTACTCCATACATAGATCGATATTTCGATGTGATGGAGAATCTTCTTTTTGCATAGTAAAATTTAGGGGTGAATTTAGAGAACTAAACGAGGCACATGCAAGGAGCAGGTAGCTGCACGTCGTCGTGGATCCATCCCATCCTCAGCTGCTGCTGCAGGCGAGATCGATCTGCAGATTGATGGATGGTGAGAGCATTGCCGTGCACGATCGAAGCAGCTGAGTTAGCAGCCGTTGCGGCCGTCAGATGAGGGGACAGGGTGACGACAGGCCGGAGCTCTCATCAGCATCCCAGCTGCTTGTGGTGTGCAGTGGGACCCAGCCAGCAGATGATTTCAGGCTCTTGCGATTCGAGTTGACAAAGGCAGGCAAGTAGCACGCAGCACCCACGTCGTCAACCTCCGATCCGATCCCCGGCCGCCAGCGCCACCAACCAACCACGACGACGCCACGCTTCGCATCGCCGTCTCCATCTCCATCGCCGGCGGTTTCCAAACCACCATCTATATATCACGCCTTTTTTTTTAAAAAAAAAAAAAACTTACTAGATCACCACCACTACCCAAATACACTCCTACTTACTACAGTAGTACTTCTTGGTTCTAAACCACCTGTCTGTTTCGCTTTCGTTCAAACGGCCATTTCCTTCCTAATCCTCCCCTTTGTTCCTTTCTTTCTCTCTACTTGCTCGCGTTGCGTCTCCATCTAGCCTAGCTCTCTTTCTCTCTCTCCATTTGGCAGTGGCAGGCTGGCAGCCACGCACGCACGAGGGACGCCGGCCGAGACCGACCGACCGCCGCCGGCCAGCTTAATTAGCTCCTCTCTCGCTCTCCGGCCATCTTCAGTCGCCATGGCGGCAGCGGCGGCTGCTGTTGCATGAGCGAGCAGGTAAGCATTCGTCTCTTCATTCCTTTCTTTTCTACCACCCATCCATCCCGCTGATGAATGCTTGTTGACTTCAGCCTTCAATTCGTTGCTTCTTCCGCTCACCTCTTCTTCTCTCTTCCTCTCAACTTTGATAATACACATGCATCCTTGCTTATTCATGCTTTCATTTTCATGTTTGCTCCCTACAAAACAATCATTATTTCATTCCATTTAGTCTTTATTACTCCCTTCGTCCCCAAATATAAGGCGCAGTTTTTTTTCTTCATGCTATATATCTTTTTCATTACTCACAAAACAATCATTATTGCAAATTTTCTCTCTAATCTTGTTATCTTCGACCCCTTCCTGTTCCCAACTTACCAGTTATGCACTAAATAATATTATATACCATGCTCATTCCGATGAAATTCATTCATTCGTTCTTGCCAAGTACTCCCGATTAATTAACTAATTAATTCCAAAAGAAGAAAACAACAAATCTTGGGTTAAATCATCTTTCCTTGGAGCCTCAGCAGCGTCCGTTTGATTTGATTAGTTTGTTTTTGGACGCTTCCAAGGCCAAAAAAACGGCTGCCTCGGTTTCCGTGTACGATTGCCCCATTTACTAACTTATTATTACGATGAAGAAGGACATGGAAGCATGTTGTTCAGCTTTGACCTGTTCCTCCTGTCTGCATCTGACGATACTGTTTTTGGAGGTTTCTCTGCCTTTCTGCACGCACTACTACTCGCTAGCTGTTCAATTCCAGCCCCTTCTTCATTCAAATGTGGAGTACCACCACAAGCTCAGCTGTTTCAAACACAAATAAATCTTTTCCAGCCACCATTTCATTATTTCCTAGCCTTCTTCTTAGCTTCCCCGGTGGTGGTGGTTCCTAGAGCAAAACAACAACCATTGCCCCCTCCCCCCTCTTTTGGATCGATGCCTCCTCCAATGTCCAATCTATGGAGGAGTTTATTTGTTAACACAGCACGATGCACTTGTTGACAGCCTGCTACCTAGGCTTATATATATAGCTATATATATGTAGGTTAGTTTATTCAGTTCTTGCCAACTTTATTTCCTTGCTTCCTTGCATAGTGGAGACAGCTTGTCAAACCCCAATTTTTCTGAACCGTCTTTTGCTCCCCCCCTTCCTCCAGCTATTTCTTCATCCCTGCTTCCCATGCCTCCCACCAGCTAGCTAGCTGCTCCCCATCATGCATGTAAGATCTCCAGACTCCCCTTTTCTAGCTAACTGCCTTCACTGTTCTAAAGTTCCATTGTTCAGGATTTGTCTTTTTTCTTTTGTTTCGTCGCTGCTCGAATTGAAAGAAAATGGCGTGCATGCGTTCTCTGCAATGGCCATTTGGATCTACCAAAGAATATTCAGGATATAAACTATCATTCGAATATTCCTATGCTTGTGCAAACATACGCGAATCGCCATCCTGTTGTCTCTTGTCCACTGGTTTTACGAGCTTTTTCTGTGGTTTGTTTCATTTTCGCCAGCACGTTAGATAATGTTTCTCAAGATTCAAATTTCTTATTGACATGTTGATGGCAGCAGTGGCAGCAGCTGTGCCTGTAGCCCCCAATCGGAACTTCCCGTAGCTGTTTTAAACGTGTCTGCTTGGTCAACTGCTACTGCTCCATTGGACCAGATCACCGCCACAAATTTGGATGACATGTCCGAGATGTAGATTTTTCCATTGAGGATGGACCATATATGCTTCGTAATCGTCCTTGCTGCATTTTTGGTAAAAAAAATTTAAAGAGTCATGACGTACTTTGTGGCAAAAAAAAAAAAGTCCTTTTGTAGAGATGTTTTTAGTTCAACTAGTTCTTTTCCTGTCAACTGCACGGTTGAATTTTTCCACGTTGTCCATTCTATTCTGTAACGTATCTTGCAGAAGACAAACACTGTTCCGTTTGGTGATCTGCTGAGATTCGTATGTTCAGTTAGGTTCATATTACTGTTCAAAATAATGTTTCCAAACGAGCTGTTGGTGCCTTTTCACTTTCTCGTTGTGCCTTTGAATTTCTTTTGGCTCCAGTCTTTGTCCAGAAGAACAAGTCTTTGAAATCCTTGTGGCTACCTTCGTCGATTTCGTATTTTCATCACTAGACTAGACTCTTTTTGCTTGGTTCCGTGTAAATCTGAAACTTCTACCTACCTACCTACCTACCTGACTTGTTCTGAAAACCTTCTGCATGCAGGCGTTGTCTTTGTTTTATGAACTGTTGGTTTGAAGCTGGTTGCAGAAATTAAACTGAGTTCAGACATGGACAAGAGTACCAGCAGAAGGAAGAAGAAGGTAGCGTCTTTTGTATTCCCACCGGCGAAAACTTCAAATACTAGTCAGTTTAACTTTTGACAATTTTTCTTATCATTTTTTCCTCTCCTTTCCAGTTCCTCTTTCCAAAACTTCATGGAACAAAAAATCGGAATGGCTCACCAAGGCTTAGCACCACAGAGTCTTTCATCAACTCCACAGGTTTTACCTAACAGCGAAGCTACCATTTTTTTTCACTCTCGAGTAATCTATGAGGATAAGAAAAAATCTATATATTGCCTGCATCCCGAATCTCATGTTATAAAAAATTTACTGTATAAATAGCTGTGAAAATTCCAGTCAAATTCAGACAATACTGTTGGTTTTTCAGTTGATTTGAAAGAGTCCCCAGAACAGTCGTCAGTGGCTTCCCCGTCAGCATCATCCTCATCCTTCTTCAAAAGTCTTTCGGGTATGTATGTATTTATCCCATTCTGCTCCATTGATTCTACACTCAATCACTAATTAGCTTTTGTCTTTCCATGTGTCATCTTAACTCTCTTGACCTTGAAGTCTAAGCCAATTTTCCCCCTTTCCATTTTCTAACTTCATCTTGTTCCAAATAGATAGTAGAAGTCTAAAATTCGGCGGTTTCGGTTCCCCTGCAACAACCAGTACTACTCATATGGAAGCTTTCAGGTGAGCATAGTCGTCAGTCAAGTCACAAGTTTCCAATGGCTCTACTTTTCTATCACATACAAGATTCAGATCTCTTTATTTCATTTGCTCAAATTTTCATACTTTACTCTGCCTTGGATTGCTCTTATCATATATAGGGTATTTGCAGCCACATGGAATGTAGCTGGAAAAACCCCGGACAGGGGTCTCAATCTGAATGATTTTCTGCCTTCTGATGACTATTCAGACATTTATGTGCTAGGGTATGTATGCTCAAATTTAAGCATTATTCCCATTGTCTTATCCGATTGAGATTTCTTCAGTGTCTTGTACACAACGCAAATCTTGAGGCATCACATCTCCAGACATCACAGTCTAGCTCTGACACGTATGCTTGCTTTTCCGGCTTAAATCGTTGTCATTTTCATGTCTCCAGAACCACGAGAGATTTCAGCACATTTCTGTTTTTTGAGGATCGATTTCAGCACATTTAATGTTCTGCTATTGATCTTCCCGTCGTGCAAACCAATCATGATTTTGCCTTGTGGTTGTCCTGCATTTCTAGGTTATTGTTGTTCTGAGTCACTGACAGTTACCTTGCAACTACGTACTAGCACTGTCAGCTGTCTATTCATTAAACCAATAATTTCATTATACTAGTCCATCAACCCGTGCTCCCGCTTGAAATAGTTAAGCAATAGAAAATATTATTTAATATTTATTAAGTAATAATATTACTTTATATAATTAAGTTTGAATTAAATCCAACATTGCACATATGGATAGAATTCACTTTGAAATGATTGAGAGAGATCATCATCCCACAACTATTGATGTCACATTAGCTTGATTCCATGGTTGGTTGTTTTCTTTTCCTTCATTTCTTTTGCATCCTATATTATGGCTGACTTTGTGTAGTACATAGGCATGTTGGAGTTCATGATTGAGTATTAGATATTTAGATGCATGCCTTTGGTTGACTTCATATATTATATTCTTTCGTTAATTTGTTTGATGACATTTTTTAGGATAACATGCTAATCCATAATATTTATGTTTGACATGACTTTTATTGTACTCTGATCTGTTGTTTCATGAATTGTGTCACCAACATAATTAACTCATTGCTCTGAAGTCCTTGACACATTGTCATAGAATCTTTCAAATTATTTGGTATATATTTGTTGTGTTGCTCCTTTTAGAATCATCTCATCAGTGTATATGACTTTCTAGGTTGGCATGATGTTCTCCATGATAACTTTCTCTCTATCATATATATAGGAGAGTATATTCTGTAGTTAGCTATAGAATAAGTTATTCTACAGCCACGTCAATCTACAATAGTTTTATATATTGGGCATATTTACCATAATGTTATAGTAAATATATAATAAGGAGTTACTATAATCTTCATAACCTTATAGTAAAACATATAGTAAAGAGTTATTATAATTTTGTAAATTAGCATAGTAATTATTGTAACGTAAAGTGGCTACAAAATAAGTTATTCTATAGTCAGCAGCAGACAGTAGTTACTATGCTAATTTGTGTGATTATAGTAACTTCTTACTAAGTGATTTACTATAATATACAGTAATTATCTTCATATGTTATAGTAACACAACTATCATAAATATATAGTTACTTTATGACAAATTAGTTTATATAAAACTATTGTAAATGAATGTGGCCACAGAATAACTTATTATGTAGTTGGCTACAGATTATACTCTCCTTATATATATGATCAGTAGATGTGATGATAATTGGATTGATATATTAATCAAAACATATTATTAAACAAAAAAGTTGCATGTGGAAGAAAGCAAGAGCATTGGTTTATTACTATTTCCATTATATATCGTTGTAGTTTTTGCTTTCAAAGAGTTACATGGGATGACATTAGGCATTAATGAGCCATTGAAACCTTGATGGTGTTTGCTTAGAGTCTATATACAGTAGTGGGATTGGATTCCACCAACATTGGATAGATTTGTTTTCATATTCTTTTGGAAAAATTTGGAAGAAATATTAGTTAATTATTTTGGTGGTGGCGCGTTATTTTGAAAAATCAATAGGTTAGGCGCATTTATTTGGGTGGTTACAATATGTTTTAGAGATTTTGGTGTGATGTTGGGTCATGTTTATTAATTGAATGTCGTCATGATGAATATGCCGGTTTAAGATTGGTTGGCTAAACATTAATATTCAGCAACACCTTATTATAATATCTATTTTTATTTTTTTTTAAAAACAATGTAGATTCTAGATTACACTTTGCTACTGCAATGCAAAAAAAATATTATTGCTTGGACTGCAATAATCAAGATATCCAATTTATTAACTGAAATAACTATGGTGTAGTACTATCATTTTACGAAAACATAGAGCACTGAAAATGCATTTAACAATGTGGAGCATTTACGTGGAGGTCATATGAGATTACTAGTATTGATGTGGAGTAATGTTTGTCAATGTATAATAAACTTGTTTACATAACAATGGTTATTAATTTTTTTTGTCGTAATAACATATATTAGATTTTACATGTGAATTTATTGTTATTTTTTATTTATAAAGTAGATTACCATGATTGAAATATTTTAGTTGACATATATATATATATATATATATATATATATATAATAAACTTATTTTAAATAACAATGATTATTAATTTGCTTATCATAATAACTTATATTAGTATTTACATGTAGATTTAGACATATTTTTATTTTTTTAATAGCACTATTGATAATTTGGATAATCAAAAGTTTTACTTTATATTATCTTTGTTATTATCATTTGGATACAAACTGAGGAGATACTTTGCATTATCTATCATAATGATAAATATAGGTAATTTAAATACAAATTTATGGGATATTTTGAATTTAAGTTCATAAATGCCAGATTTGCATGATTTAGATGTAAATTAAGAGAGCTAATTTCATCTTTCTCATTGCTATAAAAATTTCATCCTTTTTATTTATATAATAAAAAAAAAGGCTATCAACATACACATATCTTGTTTGTTGGTGTGAATAAATTGCCTCTATTTTTTATGACATGATAACCTTCTATCATTCTTTATATAGATTAATTAACTGAGACATGATGGGTAGCACAAATATTATATTTTATTAACAATACACTACCATGTGAATGTGATCAATAAGATTCAATAAAAGTCAATAAAATGACATTTTAGTAACACAAATATCTTGTTTATTAATAAAATTATCATGTTAACTAATTGTTAACGTGGTAGGAGACCGTTTGTGACCCATGGACGTGATTAATATGACTCACCTAATATTTTACTAACTATTGTTAGTTCTAAGCTACACCAATCAAAATTGTTTTTATATTTGTAAGTGGCATAGGTGGTTAGTTTTCTAGAAAAGAAAAATAGAAGATAGCCAAATATGATTTTTATTAATTAATTAATAGATTAACTAATTTTGAACGTGATGCATGCTGACAATATTGGTAGGCCAGATGTGATGTTTCGGATATTATATTAGCCAACTGTGAACACGTCATTAGTTACTTTTTTCTGAACTGTGAGTTTTCTTTTCACGTGTCTCTTGAATAGTACTCCCTCCATCCCAAATTGTAAGTCATTCCAAGAATCTTGGAGAGTCAAAGCATCTCAAGTTTGACCAAGAATTATAGACAAAACTATAAAGATTTATAACATCAAATAGGTATACCATAAAAATATAATTGATAACGAATCTAATGATACTTATTTGACATCATAAATATTATTATATTGTTATATAAGTTTGGTCAAACTTGAGAAACTTTGACTTTCCAAGATTCTTGGAATGACTTACAATTTGGGATGGAGGGAGTAAGATTTTTGGATATTTTTTACCTACAATAAATGGTAGGTTAACATGGGAAAAAATAGATCTATAATAATGTTAGATGGGTTAACATGGGAATTTTGGATATTTTTTACCTATAATAAATGGTAGGTTAACGTGAGGAAAAAATAGATCTATAATAATGTTAGGTGGGTTAACGTGGGAAAATAGGAAAAATAGATCTATAATAATGTTAGGTGGGTTAACGTGGGAATTTTGGATATTTTTTGCCTTTAATAAATGGTAGGTGGTTAACGTGAGGAAAAAATAGATCTATAATGATGTTAGTTGGGTTATCGTGGGAAAAATAGATCCAATGATTATAGATGGTTAAGTCTTTTGATTTGATGGTCAGATGTTTCTGATTAATGTGATAATTTCTAGCATTTATCTTTTTTTCTAGCGTTTTTGGTGAGGATTAACGTGAAGCCTTCAATTAATAATAGTAAGATTGGAAAATCAGTTATCGAAGTAATAACACGACCGGCAGACTAATGTAACAAGCAAAATTACAATTCTAGTTTCATGTAGTAGTATTGTAATTTTTAATTCATATACTACATTTAGTTTACTTGGAAGTTTAATTTGAAGCAGTTTTAACTTGTAGGATCTTTTTCCCGCCATAATTCAAACAAATATGATACAGGTTCCAAGAAGTGGTCCCCCTGAACGCCGGCAACGTGCTGGTGATCGAGGACAACGAGCCGGCGTCGAGATGGCTGGCGCTCATCAACCAGGCGCTGAACCGGCCATCGCCGTCGCCGCCTTCCGACGCCTACGCCGTCTTCGAAGCTTCAGCCAGCAGCTACTCGTTCTCGTTCAGCCGGTCCCTGGACACGGCGGCGGCGGCCTCGGCGTCCCCAGCGGCGGCAATGCAGACGCCGAGCTCCAGCCCGTTAGACCCGTCCGGGTTCCGCAAGTCGTCGAACAGGGAGATCCGGCGCGCCGCCATCACCCGGGGCCGGCGGCTCAAGGCGTGCACGTGCCCGTCGCCGGACCACCACCACCACCGGCCACCACGGAGAAGGCCGCCGCCGTATTGCAGGGCGCCGTGCCTGATGGGCTGCGGCGGTGGCGGTGGTGGTGGCAGGAGCGCGAGCGCCGCCGTCGAGGGCGACACGACGACGTCGGACGACGACGACGACGAGGAGGAGGACGAGGACGACGAGGAGGTCCGGGCCAGCAGCAGCTTCGCGGCGGCGGCGTCCGACGTGACGATGATGAAGAGCACGGCAGCGGGGCCGGGGCCGGGGCGGCGCGAGAGGTACTGCCTTGTGGCGTGCAAGCAGATGGTGGGGCTGTTCGCGACGGTGTGGGTGCGGCGAGGTCTCGTCCCCCACGTCGGCCATGTCCGCTTCTCCTGCGTCGGCCGCGGCATCATGGGCTACCTCGGCAACAAGGTCGGTCGGTCGTCGGCGGTCAGCTGTCTGTCGTCCACCATCGTCGTCGTCGTCGTCGAGAACTCAAGATCAAGTGATGTGAATTGGTTGTGCAACTGACTGCAGGGGTGCATCTCGGTGAGCATGTCGCTGCACCAGACGAGCCTGTGCTTCGTGTGCAGCCACCTGGCGTCCGGGGAGAAAGAAGGCGACGAGCTGAGACGGAACTCCGACGTGGTGGAGATCCTCAAGAACACCCAGTTCCGCCGCCTCTGCAAACGCTCCGGCCGCCGGATCCCCGAACGAATCCTCGACCACGAGCGTGTGATCTGGCTAGGAGATCTCAACTACAGGATTGCTCTGAGCTACAGGGAGGCGAAGAAGCTCGTGCAGGCCAACGACTGGGGAGCTCTCTTCCAGAAGGATCAGGTATGTAGCCATGAAATGAAATGATGCAAACCCAAGCTCATTTGATCTTTGCACAAACTCTGTCAGTGCCAAAGCTCTGCACGCAAATATGCAATGCAATGCAAGTGTGTGTGTTGTCATCTGGGATTCTGATGTCTGATGAAATGAAATGGCAACTTGGGGCTGAGCAGCTCAAGACAGAGAGGGAGAGTGGGGTGTTCAGAGGGTGGAACGAGGGAAAGATCCTTTTCGCCCCCACGTACAAGTACTCGTGGAACTCCGACACCTACGCCGGCGAGGACGTGTCGTTGTCCAAGAAGAAGAGGAGGACGCCGGCATGGTGAGTTCGCCTTCTTCGCCTTCTGTTCCGACTTCCGACAACAGAAAAAAAAAATGTTCATGTGTGTGTGTGTTTTCAGAAAATGTTCAGTGTTGATGCCGGCCTGATGGTGGTGACCAAAAAACCCCCCAAAAACTTCTTCTGCCTGAACTGCAGGTGCGACCGGATCCTTTGGCACGGGGAAGGCATAGTGCAGCTCTCCTACATCCGCGGCGAGTCCAAGTTCTCTGACCACCGCCCTGTCTGCGGTTGTGTTCATCGTCGAGGCTGCGGTTCCTGACAACAACAGGCTTGTCAAGTTCGCGTCAGGCCCCAACATGAAAGTCGGCGCCGAGGAGCTCCTGCTCGCTTCCACCTCCAAGTAGCAGCAGACATGTAGCAAGTGCAGGGAATGCAAGTAATGCAATGCTAGTTCCAAGTACCTGGATGTTGGAACATAGTGTCCTGAAGTACAGACTTGAAACATTGTGTGCACTGCTGAGGTGCTGAGATCAGGAGATATGCATGCAGGGGAGGCAACTGGAAAGCATGTCCTGAAGAGCTTGGTGATGAATGACTAGCTAGGTGGTGGGTGTTGACCATATATAGTGTACTGTAAACCAGTCTAGAGACTCAATTAGGCTAACTGAAAATGATCCACACCATACATCGTTTGTTCATTGTTATTCCAAGAATCAAGATTGTGTTCCCTTCCATAGAGAGACAGAAACCAAAGGGTTCCCAAGACCATAAGTACATGATCGAGTACAGGATTGATGCCATATCTTGATTCTATATATGGGTTGTGATTCATTTGATTTAATTTGTGTCAAGGTCAAGGAAACTAGTAGCACAGTAACTTAACTGGTGTTTCTCAATTTCAAAAGAAAAAAAAAATGCAGTCGTATACTAATTGCTGCTACTGTAATGCTCAAATGCCACATACCTGTTGGTTTGTCATATTCCTTGTTGCGAAACTCATGCTAACTCAAGAAACACATCAATTGTAATTTCATTTAACATGAAACTGGCAATTTCATTTCACAAGGTCGACATAGTCCATAAATAGTTGCATAAACAGCTATATATGGAATACCATGTTGTACTTCCTCTGACACAAATTTCAAATCATTTAGTTGTCGATATCGATGCACAATTTTAAGATCGATGGTTCCTTTGGGCGTGGTCGATCCTCATTCCTTTTTCTCGGCATTCAGTACTGCAGAAAGCGCTTTCTCCCCTGCAGCATCAAGTAATAATCAAACAGAAGGAAGGAGCAAAATCTCCAACTCCAAGGCTGAGGAAAAATAGAAGTATCCCCTCCGTTATCAAACTTCTTTAGCTTTAACCAAGTTCATAGAAAAAATACACAAATATTTACAACATCAAAATAGTTTTGTTGGATACACAATAAAATATATCCTGATAATACTTTTATTTGATATTTTAGATGTTAATATGTTTTCTGAAAACTTGGTCAAACTTAGACAGGTTTGACTTAGGACAAAACTAAATCGACTTACAATTTCAAATGGAATGAGACCTAAAGTGGAGTAGCATTTCTTACAAAGAATCGTAGGACTAGAAGATTGAACAATGTATAAAACAAATAGAACTCTTTCTTATGAAAAGTAACCTGAATAAAACCTCCTTGCATGAATAGAACATGGCAAAATCTAAGAACCAACACATGTTCTGATGAAAAGTAACTTGATTAAACCTCATTGCATCAATAGACATTACAAAATCTAAGAACCAATATGTACCAATTGCAGATTTAAAAGTTCCAAACTGAGTATAACAACCAGAAATTAGGTAAAAAAGTTATAACTTCATGGATAAAATATCAAGCTAGGTACCAAGACAAAGCCAAGAAACATACTTGTAAATGTAGATGTCAACCTCTGGGCCAAGTGTACGGTTGCATAAAGCACAGTACTGAAGAAAGCGCAGGGGTTGCATATGCATGCCTGTAGATGGCACTGAACGAACACATATGCCAGTCTCAGTGTGGTGACCGTGTGTTTCATCCCCACCTGTTTCTGCCGTCTGAGCAAGATTCTGCGACATTGAGGGTGTGGTGCTCATAGTAAGTGAGCGGTTTAAGTTTTCTAACATAGTAATGTTTTATTTATAATTTATTAGCTTGTGTGCTTCTCTCTACTTCTCTGGTTATGTCCTTCTTGTCAGGTTGCCTGTCTCACTGTTTTCAGTATATGAAGTGAGAGAATGATATGTCTGTGCAGTCCTAGTCATAGTCACAAGAATTCTGGGTCGATCGGGTCGAGAGACGGGGTCGAGGGACGTGGGTCGACAATTCAAAAAAATGTGGTACAAAAGGGGTATACCTCTATGGAACGAGAACCAAACATTTGGTACGTGAACCCAAAGATTTTGGGTCGATGATCCGGTACGAAGTTTATAGAGGAAGGTTGCAAACTAATTATCTTTTCCTTTTTTAAGACTTATAGATGGAAATATCTTGCAACATACGACACTAATTAGGAAACAAATAAAAAAAATAGAGTAAGGCCCATATCAGCCCAAAGGCAGGCAGGAACCTTATCCTTGCACCTTGCTCGATCTCTCCTGGCACGCCGCCGGCTGCTCTCTACTCTACGACTCTACCTCTCCCGCATCTCTCTCTCTCATGGAGTCACGCCCACTGCTGCCTGCACACGCCGCCGCTCCTTCCCCAGCGGCAAACTCCGCCTGCGCCGCCGGCCGCCGCTCCTCCTTCCCCACCTGCGAACTCTGCCCGTGCGTGCACGCACGTGCTCACCAGCTGCCACTCCTTCTCCCCCATTGGCTATCTCCTGCACAAGCACACGTCCGCCGGACACTGCTCCTCCCCCGTCGGCACCAGGCAACCTCTACCAAGCGGCCCTGCCTTGAACCCGAGCTGAATGGGTGCGTGACCCAACCAAAAATGGGACGCCGACCCATCTCGTCCCCGTACCTCGATTTGGGTCGGTGAACCTGGTACGTGGTTCGTGGCTTCGTCCCCGAACCCTGTGACTATGGTCCTAGTGAATTAGTGATCTATAAGAGTCGGCAGGGACACTTTTTTTCCTTTTTAAGGGAAAGAGGACATGGTAGGTGCCATTTCTACAGGTCGATTGAAAAGCTGACATGATGGGACACTAGTCTTCTTCTTGGTAAGCATGGTCATGTTAGCAATGCAGATGCAGTAATGCACACCATGGTAACAGTCAGTAATCAGTTAAACTGCTTTATTTTGCTACACTCAACTATGATTTTGAAATGTTTGAAGATTAACTGAAGCACATGTCTGAAACTGTGTTAAAAAAATCATGTCTGAAACAGCATGACGATACATATCAGTGGGAATGCAGAATGACACGTCTTGCAGCAAACAGTCCTAGTCAGCACAGGCATTTGGATACCATTATAGCCTTGAGGGTAGGTTGTATAGTTGAAGAGCTGCACTTTCTGGATCATCTCCCTTCATCAAATTTTCATGGGGATGGGGGTGACAACTGACAAGATTTTCCTACATAAACATTACTATGCCTGGGCCTACACACTGTTGGAAATGACTATTCATTCCAAATTTTGTTGGTTGGTATGATTATTATCACTCTGATAATTGAGAAACCGCAAGTTCTTTTCAATAGGGGAGAGAAAGATAGAATCTCGCTGTCAACACATAACATCACCATCGACGGCCCTTTGGCCTTTTCAGATGTTACTTTACTCCACTGTTTTGATTTCGTTTTCCTTGTCTTTATCCTACAAAACGACGAGGCATTGAGGTCCCCGGATCCTCGAGACCACCATTTTACTTACATATGAACTGCATACAACGTTGATTGTTCATGTTCATAGTCCTCCTTCCTATTCAGCATTCACCAAAGCTAGGAATTCCAAACAAGTGACCATGTTGGTTAAAGATTTATGATCCTAGATATTGTTGGTTGCAGTTGATTTGATTGTTTGTTCCAGGATCAATATTTCAAATTCAAGTTCACAAATTTGGGTAATTTGTTATCACAAAAGGCGAAAATCTTGAACAATTTGTAAACGTTGGGTTAAAAAAGATGCAGTTGAGATGAGACTCACCAGTGAACTCCCTTCCAGACCGCAGGTCGGACAGATGAGCAGACGGGATGACGACCTGCGGCGGCGCCGGGCTTGGCCAATGTAGCAATCTCGCCGTACTGGACGGCGCCCGAGTCCGAGGAGGATCGTGTGTCGCGAGGGGAGCCATCGCCCCGATGGTGACGAGCCCGGCGGCGGACGGCGTCGCAGAGACACTGGAGCTGGAGGGGGCACAGCATGTGGCGAGCGAGGGAGGAGTGCCTGGCGGAGGGCATTCTCCAGTCTTTTTCAAGCCTGTGCTTAGTATTATCAAAGGCAATCTCTCATGTATTTCTATCTCAACAAGTTTTTCAATTCCCGTGCAAAGTTTACACTGTTGCTTAATCAGTCATGACACTGAAACATTATAATGAATTTTATTTTATAAAGACAATCTAAAGTACCAAGTTCTCGGAAAACAGGCATACGACTATCACAAGCAGGTACATGCACAATCCAGAGAAGCACGGGCATCAGACACATCAAAGAGGCAGAACAGCGCACCCACGCTTGCTACAAGTTATATAAAATAGTTCAAGTCTCAACATTTTGAGCTGGAAAATGAAGTCTTGAGCCAACATTTCAGCCAGTGACAGCAAATATATGACACCACACCAGCGATCAATTGGTTGGTGCTAGTGAGGTTGGAATGCTAACCCTTCCCTCATCTGGATGGATAGACCATGCCGATCAATTTGTACCAGCAGCAGGTCCAGGCTCCAGTAGCAGTGCAATCGTTGCCAGTTTCTTCGCCCTGAATCACCCATGTAGCAAACTCTCCTGACATAGAAATGTCTGGTGTATATCTCCCCCTGAGCCAAGAGAGCCAATGAATCTGTAAACTTTTCGAGTCGGTGACAAGCAAAATCAGGTTGGGAGGGATCTGGAGACATAGGGTGAGAAGCATTTTTCAAGCAGATCAAAACTCAGGGCATCAGTAGATTCATGTGAAGCTAATGTCCATTTCCGAGCCCCCACTACGATAAATTTTAATTGACTGCAAAGTCACCAACTGAACATTATCTTTATGTTTGGATTTCCCACTGTCTAAACAATATTTTCTAGGTTTGCAGTAGTAGTGGACATGATTTGTAAACATTCCTACAAAAACTTAGGAAAATGCTCACCTGCATATTTCACAAGGGAAAAGTGAAAATGGTAAGGGGGGAAATGCTTGAGTTATTCAGTTCCCTCTAATATTAGAAGTCCAGTGGCATTCCAAACATATCATTGATCTCTGCCATGACGTCACGGGTGGTAATTGTTGGCTCAAATAGACCATCCTCGGCATCAAATTTGCAAGAATTGTTCTGATCAGCTTTGCTGGTAGGGTTATCTTTTGAGTGGTCATCAGCTAATATGGAGAAAGCAGAAGCTGGGGCAGTTTTTCTATCTGACAGTGCATTGGCTTTCCGCTTTGTTCTGTCACCCTTGAAGTTCAGTGGTCTCCCAAACATATTATTTATATCATCCATAGCCTCCTTTAGATTGACAGTTGGATCAACTAGCCCATGATGGCATGCATTTTCAATCTTAGGCTCATCATCAATAGTGGATCCAACAAATCTATGAATGACAGTGTCTTCTCCAAGCCCAGAACTCACAGGATGAGAACCTTCATGATTTGGACAGAGCAAAGTATTATTATCATTAGTAGGCTGCACAGTTCTAGAATTCATCTTCACACTGTCATCAGTTTTCTCACATTGATCTTCATCATCATCTGGCAATATTGCAAACCCTCCAACAAATGGCTTCTGGAAGTTACTTTCCTCTCGATGCTTAGATGAATAACCCAATGGTCTTGGAGGACACCTATTCTTCTTGTGACATGTGGCATTCTGGACATCAACATCAGCCTCATTTTCATCAACAAAGATTTGAAACGCATTTGTTTCATGATTTAACTTCACATTTTCCTTAGAGTTCTTGCTTTGCCTTACATTTTGGTCGTTTCCATCAGGACTATCCTCATCAACAAAGATCGCAAATCCTCCTGTTTGCTGACTGGATTTCGGATGGTCTTCCTTCATGCTTCTGTTGTGAAGCACATTTGGTTTACCTTTAGGTTCATCTTCATCAACAAAGATGCCAAATGCACTTGCCTGCTGATCATAATTTGGTTTCTTAGGTTTTGATCGTCTCTTGAGCATTGTCTCAGGTTCCACTGGCTCCAAAAACATGCTATTGATGGCATCCATAGCCTCCTTAGTGTTTATAGTTGGTTCAACTAAGCCATGATGGCAGGCATCTTCAGTTTCTGACTTCCCAACCAATGCAGAGCCTACAAACCGTACAACTACAGTATCGTCACTATTACAACGGGACAAATTCTTTTTAGCTCCTGAGTTGCCTCTACAAAGCGGTACCACTTTAGCAGGCCCTGACGGAGGATAACAACCTACTGAGGGATTGGAACTGCTTCTTGACTTTTGCATTGTATTAGATTGCAGTTCTTTAGAGTTTCTGCTTTCACCTGCAATATATTCAAAAGTAAGTACAGTAACACAGACCAAATTAACATCTATATTTACACTTCAATCAAATTAGAAAATGTATTTAGAAAAGAAAGGTTTGAGATAAGGAACCACAAGAAGGATTTAGTTTCTTCATTTTTGGGGAAGATTGATTAATAAGCTTTAATAGAGAGAAAAATGGTAAAGACAATATATTGTTACACCAGGAACTGATTTCTATTCCCTTTTTCACAGGCCTACCTTCAACTTGGTTCATCAGTGTAGCAGTTGATTCAGCTTTCCTAGGCATTCTTTCCTGAAGCTAAAGTGCAAAAATAAAAAAGGAGATCAACAAACCCAACACTGACCATGATATAAACTGTTATAATACATAGATGAGAAATATACTTTCTCTTTCCTCCTCTTGTATGATTCTACGCGAAGAATAAACTGTGCATGTGCTTTTTGCAACTCCCCAATAGGCTCTGCAAGGCTACAATTCACTTCAGTAAGTAACCAGCTTGATTCTTAAAGGAACTATATATGTACTGAGATCTATTTTTCAACATGGAGCATTAGGAATCCTTTTGCCTATTTTTTTCTGAATTGTTAAGTGGCATAACCATATGTGACTGTTTCTTAATAGAAGAGTCATTCAGGTTGGCCATGAGGCTACATAGTGTATCTCAGAAAAATGATAATATCCAGGGGAAAAGGCCACATAGTTCCGGATGATGAAAGTACATGCAAGATTAAGCTAATGGGAGCCGAGCTCACACAATAATAACAATTGTAGTAGGAGGAGATGGTATCTACAAAAAACAGAATGAGGGTAAAAGGCTTACTTCTGGCTCCCCAAACAATACATCCTCTCCGCGTCATTGAACCTCTTGTGCTTCTCATAATACAGAGCATAAGCCATATAAAATGAAGCTCTCTTGAGGCCTATTCCATTCCGCTCCATCTTCTTGAGCAATGGCTTCGCATCCGCCACATAGTCCATCTACATGGTTAAGAAATTAAACCCAGTAAGACAGTGTCTTATAACAAGGGCGTGAAAACCAAATGGAGAACGGTATATATGCCTAAGCCATTTCCTCAAGTGCACATCTCTTGTTCCACTATGATTCAATGTACAGAAAAGGTTGCAGTGAGCCTATTGCAGTATTGCCAAGCGTTTGGAGGAAAGCATTCCCGGCGTGATAATGACGCAATGTATACTATGCGCAAACAAAAAGCTGTGATGTGGAATCTGTACATCAGATAGAAAGAAATGGCAACCCGAACCAGTGCAGATTCAGGAGGCCACTCTGAAGTCTGAACACACACACTGACACACCCCGAAAACGTCAACTGAACCAGTGTAGATTCAGGAGGCGACTCTGAAGAGGGACCCCACCCCCCTGCGAAAATGTCAACTGAACTAGACAACTAGTACAGATTCGGGAAGCCAGGCTACTCTGATCTGAGCCTGATAAACCGACGGCCCACAATGAAGCGCAGAGAGCTGACCAGCTGGATCCAGACGCGGAGGTATCGTGGGTCGTCGCGGTAGCGCGCGTCGCCCTGGAACTCCTGCGCGCACTTCTGCAGGAACCTGGGCAGCTTCTCCCGCAGCGTCGCAGGCGGCAGCACCCGCTCCATCTTCCGCATCCCCCTAGGAAGAAAAGCAACGGACCCGGAAGAAGGGGGTCATCAGTCGATCCGTCATCGCCGCGCAAAACACAGGGACGAAACTGTAGGGAGACGAGAGGGAGTGAGAGAGCGGCGGGCGGTGGCGCCGTACCGGAGCCACGGGCGGAGCGGGTCCGACCCGGAGTAGGAGCGGATTTCGTCCACCACCGACGAGAGGAGCTCCTTCTCCTTCTCCTGATCCAAGGCGGCGGCGGCGGCAGCGGCGGCCATGGCTCCGCTCTGATTGGTGGACTCGAGCGGCGGATGTTCCCTGGCTGTGCCGCCGCCTCACCCTCCCCAATTCAAATGGAAAACGGACATGGGACGGGCGGGGCCCACCGGTCAGACCCTCACGGCTGGCCCAGCACGCACAGTAAAACCGCGCTTGCCTCTCTGGCATGTGGACCCCACCTGTCATTAACCCAGCGCTGGAACCATATGGGTTCCAGCGTCCAGCGATGGCGTCAGTTTCAGAGGCGGAGAAGAGCCCTACACTACACAGACACCGGCGGCGAAGCCTCCGATCTGCAGCGCAGCCGCGGGTGGAATCGAGGAGGGGAGGAGAGCAGGAGCAGGAAAGCCGGCGAAGCGGATGACGGCCTGTAGGCCACCATGACCGGAGCCGCCCGCCCATCATTCACCTACGGGCTACAGAGTCAGCTCGCAGTCCACCTCGGTTCGTCGTCCCCTCCCCCTCTCATGTCCTCCTCCGATCCCGGGTTCCATTTTGCTTCCTCATTCTGCCTCAAGTTGAATCGCGCACTGGCTGGTTCTGCAAAACTACGCAGGAAATCGATCCGATTTCGCTCGAAAACAACACTCGAGTTTTCCCAGATTGCAAAGCACAGTAGCCGTGCCTAACAATTAGGATTGCAGTCAACAAGATACTACTAGAATAGAACAGTACTAGTAGAATTAGATAAACAAGTACACACACCACCACATGCCCAGCTGATAATTTTTTAGAGCTTGCCCAGATGATCATTTTATTCGTATGCAACACATCCCCCAAATGATTATTTGTGTGCAACATATCCCCAAATGATTATTTGTGTGCAACACATCCCCAAATGATTATTTGTGTACAACACGTGCCCAGAAGATTATTTGTATGCAGCAAATCTGTTACAAATCACATCCACAACCACTGCTCTGGTGACAACGGCATTTACCACACTCTGCCCAAACCTGAGCCAAACTCAAGCACTAAGCCAACAGAGACTGCACGCACATCCTCCATGCCATGCCGCTGCCAAACAATAGAGTGTCTTTTCTGCCGCTGCCGCTGCTGCTGCTGCTGACAACCACTTCAGTTGCTCGGCCTCGGCTTGAGGAGCGATCCTGGATAGGCTAACTATAAGAGCTCCCTCATTTCGTTCTTGTGTGAGACGATGCATGGAAAATTCCGAGCAGATACTTTAAGCTGAGGCCTGAGGGGCCGGTTTAAGAGTTTCCCCTTAACCCCTGAAGTCTTCTGTTCTCTTCCATGTACCATCTCTTCAGCCTCTCTTGAGCAACCGCCACCTGCAGATAGGGAGTTTGTTAGAGGTTTTTCTATTCAACATGTTGTGTAGCTGTACCTTTTAGCTATTGTCTGAAGGCTGGTTACAGTGAGTGAGTCAAGGTAAACCTGTTTTTCCCAGTCAGTCTTTGACGTTATGAACAGAAGCACAATCGTTTGGACTAGTGTTCCGAGCAGCATGCCAATCCAAATGCCCTACAATGAACAACCAAGGAAAGTATGGACTTCACTTAGAACAAAGTTTTTTTTTTTTTAGTTTCACAATGGTATAAACACTGGACTCTGTATATTACCTTTACTTGGAATCCCACCACATAGCCCAGGACTGCTCCAAGAGGGATGCCAATCAGGTAGTACGAAGTGACGTTGACATAGGCGACTACGCTTTGCCAGCCTGCGCCGACGGCGACGCCTATAGATTTGACAATGACAATGGTTACATACCTTAGTGTCAATAAAGCAAGGTGGTGGTATCACATTGTAGCGATCTCTATAATTCAGTAGGTGTCTTATCTTAGGAGAAGGATACCTGATAGCACTGGCTGAACACTGTTCAGCAATATGGAGAAGGCTAGCAGAGGCGAAAGGTCGGCAACTGCTTCTGCTACCGCTTGACTGTCAGTAAATATGTAGGCAAGGCTTCCGCGGAAGAAAAGGAAGAGCACGAACAACACAAATCCGATCGAGAAAGATGTGATGACCACATTGTAAATTGCAAACTTTGCCCTTCTTGCGCTTCCAGCTCCAAGCTCATTTGCCACTCGCACTCTGAAGAATATATTGCATTCATATCAGAAACATTGAAAGTAGATATTATTACTGAATTAAAAGCTAAAGACAAAGTGAATTACCCTGTTGCAGCCAGAAAGCCGAAAGAAATCATCATCTCCCAACCGTTGATATTAAGGCTGCACATTTCACAAATAGTTTAGTTACCACACTGTTTACGGCCTGTTGGATCCACACTGGGTTTAAACTTGCAAAAGCCTTTGGCCTGTGGATTTCTAAAATCTGGAGCAAAAGCTGGTGCCGTTCGGATCAGCTAGAGCTTTCAACAGGCACAACCAGCTGGTAAAAGCTTGACAGCTTATAGATGGTAAAGACTAGAACAAAAGTTGAATTGTTTGAAGGAAGCTATATTATTCCAAGATCTGGTGAGACGAGATCCAAACAGGAAGGAGTAGTTAGCATGGCAGCCAATTATGAGTGGAAGGACAAAAAGTGTACTGAACAAGTGTGAATAGCATCAAACTACTATAGTAATTAGTGAAGTGTAGAGTAATATATGCTTGTTATTACCATATTGAAAGGGCGTCGAGTGCAACCTCTGCATCCTTCATGTACCCTGTGAGCAGCACCAATATGGTGTTGTACCACAATTCCAAACTGTAAAGGCGAAATAAAAGCAGAGCAATGAATCTATCAAAACCTTGATAAGATATATCGATAAAAAAAAAAGTTTACTGTTAGTAACCCTTGAGTGAAAAAAAAATGTACCACATATACATGCATACTTACTGAACCAAAAACGAACCCGCTTACGTACCAGAGCATGACACCAGAAGACAGTGAGAGCTTGACGATGTCACGGAGATCAGCAAAAGCAGCCGAGGAGAAGCCAGTCCAGGTGTGAGGGCAGCCACCGAAGAAGACGAAGGCGAGCTGTCCAAACACGGGGATCCACATGGCGATGACCATGGAGCCCATGACCCCGGCGATCCCGAGCTGGAACTTGACGGTCATGAGCCACGACAGGAGGAGGTGGAGGCCGAGGTTGAGGATCGCGAGGTAAGTGACGATGAAGTTCTTGCTCTGCGCCTGTAGGTACATCTGCAGCGTGAAGGACCAGACGTAGGAGAACATCACTGGGATGTACCATAGCGAGATGGTTCCCGCGACGGCTGAGATCTCTGGGTCTTGGCGTAGTAAGATGAGAAGTGGTGTCGTGAAGAGGTAGATTGGGAGTAGCACGACCGCGCAGGCGAAGAGGATGATCCAGGATCGTTGTAGGTAGATTCCTAGCATGTGGTACTGCTTCGCGCCGTATGATTGCCCGCATAGCGTCTCCAGCGCGCTCGCCATTCCCAGCTGCACATGCGGACATGAGGTTCGTTCGTCAGTCGTCACGCACAGCACAGCGGGTAAGAGTAAGATCATATCTCCATGCATGCTGTTTTCGTTCAGCTGTGTTGATGTAGTATGATATTTTGACGTGTTTTATTTGTTTATTTTTTCCATTCGTCGTCGTTGGCAATGATATGATGCTGTCAGGGTGATGTGGTGCACACGTACGGCGGCACACCAGAGCTAGGACGGAGATCGCTGTTGTTCATCGATCTTGGGTTCGTGGGAAAAATAAAGGAGGAAGTGTTTGAGGCGGGCAAGAAAGGAAAAAGGCACGCAAGTAAAGTAAAGGCGTTGGAGAATGGAGACGGACCGTCGTCCATGTATTTTCTACCATGACTTTGGTGGTGACCGGTGAGATGGACTATGACCTGGCATCATCGATGCCGACGGCGACGTGAACCCGATTCATCGCCATTTTTCTTTGCCTCAGCTCGCCGATAGAAGAACGAACGGGTTCAGCGTACGTCTCTGTACCAGTGTGCATTGCACGTGCAAAAGGAAAGAGATTTCCTTATGGAGGTTTGTTTGGGCGACATACATGTCCCCAGGAAAGGAACTGGTGTAGCAATGTTTATGTTTCGTTTCCCTCTGTGGCACGGTGGTGGCATGCAGGGCCGGGTTAGTAGTACGTTGGTGCCAAACCTACTCGGGTCGAATTTATAAACTGTGGTCCTGAAATACGGGTGGAGATATGATGTTCAAGTCTGGACCAGAGACAGGTAGGCACGAACATGATATGATGCTCTTCCTCTGTGTCAGTGTGTGTGTGTGTCACGTTACTCTCGTTGAGGCCAGCCACAGAAGCTGTGCTTGGTGGTGTTGGTGCCTTGGTGCAGGTGTCTGGTGTGGTGTGTGGCCCTTGTTGCACCGCATGCACTGTTATGACCTAGTACTATGTATGAATGCAGAATGCAGGCAAGAAGACTACTGGAAACAGAGGAGAGACTCCAAGACGTACTAGGCGTGCTTCAAGTCGCTTTGCACCTCGCAAATAAATAAATAAATAAATAAATAAAAGTGATCGTTTAGTTTAGTTTTCTCCCATGCATATTTCGTTCTATACAATTTGGCCATAGGAAAAATGGCATAAACATATATATATATATATATATATATATATATATATATATATATATATATATATATATATATATACATAATAAAAAGTCAAAGTAACCTGTAATTTGGAACTACCAAAGAAAGAATTACGTATGTTCGTGGACGATGAACGAAGCTGTATTAGCAGGAGATGATCGAAATCATCATGTACTGATGATGTATGGAATAATCTTGAATTGCAGATCTAGCTAGCTAGCCTGCTAGCTTGTCATGTCGTGTACTGTGTGGCGATGCATATATATACACTACAGTCTACAGAATCAGAATGTGGATGGATAGAAAATGGGGGAACGGTGCAAGTGGGTACACGCGTGTATACGACGTTACCAGGATGCCGTTGCTGAACCTCATGAGGACGGTGGAGACGAGCGCGTAGGCGGCGAGCTCCGTGGCGCCGATGTGTCCGATGAACGCCTGGCTGATGACGGTGACGCCGAACGACGCGAAGCGCGCGCAGATGGAGGGACCCGCCACCACCCACAGCTTCTTGTTCTCCTCCCACGCGCGCCGCCGCAGCGGCTGCGCCGACCACTCCGCCTCGTCGTCGTCGTCCTCTTTTCCGACGCCGCCGCCGCCGCCACCTCCTCCTGCTGCTTCCCCGTTGTGGATGATGTGGTGCTGGTGCTCCGCTGCCGCCGCCACCCGTGCCTCCAGCAGCGGCACCTTATTCGCCGCCGCCTCACCGCTGCCGCTTCTTTCCTCCTCCATACCGGCCGTCGCCTCTCTAGCTCGACTCGCCGCCGCCGGCCGACCGCCGCCTGCTGTGTCACGGCCTCACGAGCGCCGCCGTGCGACAAGCAAGCAAACAGCTCTAAGCTCTGATGAGGAGAAGGAAGAAGATTAGCCACCGAAATGATGAGCGTTGGTTGTTTTATATATATATGTATATATAAGTACACTCCTCTGTCATCCTGCAGTTTAAGCTGCTTGGGGGTGCAGTGGTAGGTGTAAGGTGTGGCATGCTCGCGTCGTTATTGATGCCGGCCAGCAAGGCAAGTGCAAGGACGAGACTGCCCTCGCTGCATCGCAGCAGTGGCGGCATCTGTGTTGGTAGGGAGGGGTACGACGGGCACATATGCATGTTCGGCTCGTGTCCATTGTTTCAGTGGTAGAGTAGGTACCTACACTACACCCAAGGAATGGCCTTGTTTAGTTACTCCTAAAATTCCACAATTTTACAAGATTTCCTATCACATCGAATCTTTAGACGTATATATGGAGTATTAAATATAAATAAAAAATATAACTAAGTACACAGTTTACTTGTAATTTACGAGACGAATCTTTTGTAACTAGTTATTTTATGATTGAATAATAATTATCACATACAAACGAAAGTGGTACAGTGCCCTTTTTCAAAACATTTTGGATCTAAACAAGGCCTAGGAATAGGATGCACACTACTGCACTACAACTACACTACACTCTACACATGCATGATGGATGCATGGCTCCACACAATCATCAATCATACCATCCTGTGGCCTCCACGAGGCCACGCACGTCCCGTCGTCTGCCTTCTTCTTGGCTCATCTCCATATGGGATCGGAATGGCTATAGCCCTTTTCCAGCACGTACGCCTGCAAAAGTGGACATCCAATATACTTTTTGTTTTCTAAAAAAAAAAGAGTATTCATTTTTTTCATATGCTTGTGCTTTATCAATTCCCAATATTTTTTTTTGGCAAAGAAAAAAAAAGACAAGGACAAGGTAGCCTGCCAGCCGGCGGCCATCATCGCCAATTCGCCATGGTCTACGCGGGCCGTGCCCGATGGTCGGTCCGTCATGTGCCGTACCGTACAGCAGTCTGCCGGCCGCTCGCTAATATGATAGGCCTTGTTTAGTTTCCCAAATTCACCCCTAAATTTTACTATGCAAAAAGAAGATTCCTTATTACATCGAAATGTCGATCTATGTATGGAGTACTAAATGTAGATGAAATCAAAAACTATTTGTGCAGTTTTGTTGTACTTTACGAGACTGAACATTTTAAGCCTAATTAATTAATTTTTGAATAATTATTAGCACTAAAAAACAAAAGTGCTACAGTGTTCGGGGGTGGCACTGTGCCGATTCGGCCACCCCCGAATCCGGAACTAAACACGGCCATAATCTCATAAGCTAGCATGCATATGCAGTAGATTCCTAACATACTACTCCCTCAGTCTCGAATTATATGACATTCTAAGATTAGTCTATCTCAAGTTTGACCAAACTTATATGATAATATAATAATATTTATGGTACCAACTAAGTATCATTAGATTCCTTATCAATTATATTTTTATAGGATACCTATTTGATGTTATAAATCTTTATAATTTTTGTTATAATTATTGGCTCAAACTTGAGATGTTTTGACTTTCTAAGATTCTTGGAATGCTTTATAATTTAAGATGAGGGAGTACTGGTCAAATCAAACATAAAATAAATTGGATCACTGCACGTGGTGGTACATACATACGTACCTTTCGTTTGCAGAAGAGGACGTACTACGGCGTAGTCACGCTGGCTGTGGTGAATGTGATGTAGAGGGAGACACTATACTACTGGTGGTGGTAGTGGTACGAAATCGTTAATGAGCTAGCGGTGAAGAAGGAAGAGCTCGGAACAGCTAACGACGAATACTCCAGACGTGTAACACGCACCTGATTTGGATATATAGAAGATGACCTGTTTGCTGTAGCGGGAGGGAGTCGCAGGAATACGGCGACACGGCGAGCAATAAGGGTCTGGCTTGTATCCGAGAACCAGACTCCCGTAGGACAGGCTCTCGAGATACAAGGTATGGTTGTGTAGGACAGGCTCTGGAGATACAAGATATTATTATTTGGTTGCCTCTACATATAAAGTCTGGTTGAGAAGAGACGATGTTTGGTTGCCTACGTGAAGCTGTATTATATGAAACAAAAATTAAAAAAAAACAAGTGATATGATTTTATAATTTTTAATTTGGGTAACTCCACTCTAATAATATTAATTTTACTTTTAGTATCTTAATATATTTTAAAATATACTAATATCATTTAATACACGTTAATCACATGTTACTAGCATCATTAACAAAACCTATGCTGCACCATGTGAGTCTGGCTCATCAAAAACACAAATAAAATCCGTATTTAGAGAATCAGACTCTGAGCTGCCTTTCGCATTGAAGAGATAGGTTCAGAGTTTGATACGAGCAACCAAACAGCTAAAACTTACATCTAGGAGAGTCTGGCTGGGCAAGAAGGAGGCAACCAAACGCCCGACGGTGGGGGCACGCTGAGCAGCATGCAGCAGGCAGCAATGCCTGCAAAACTGCAAATCGATCAAATGATGCATGATCGACCAGCCGGGCCCCCCAACTCTCCTCATCTATCTCATGTGCATGAGCCGCCCCAGTACTTGGTACAGTGCTGCTGCTGGACCGGACCGGACCGGACGGCCGTATTTAATAAATGTGCCATTACAACACGCAGAGCTAGCTAGCGCAGCAGCCGAGTACGTACACGTACCAGATCGAGTATGGTATCGTACGACGTACGTGTTATGTATACATGCATTATTTGCATGTGAAAAGTACTTCTTTTTTGCCCTTCAACCGCTCCATGCATGAGTAGTTTTATTTTTAATAATAATAATAATTAAAAGATCCATGCAACTCTGTCTCAGTTGGGTTTGCCGGCTTGCGTGCCAGGAAACTAGTGTTTTCTTCTTTGGTTAAATAATTTGGTTTTCTTTTCTTTTTCTTTTTCTTAACCGTTTGCCACCTTTTCGAGAGAGAGAAAAAAAAACCCATGCAACTGCAGCCTGGCACTGGCATGATGATCCGGATACATGCATACCAGCGGCAGGCATGCAATGCACATGCATGCACTCGATTCGTCGCCCCGGCGTCCCGGCCTGCAGGGGAGATTTATTCCTTCCCGTTGGATCCAATCCTGCAGCTATCACGCACATGGAGATTGATTGATGGACCCATGTCTTCTCCTATATCACTTTTATCCTTCCCGGCCCCGGCGCACATCACGGAAGCACTGGTACCCTCTCTTCTACGGAGCTGATTAGAGTTTTCTAAATATTTCTACTTAAAAAACATCAAGTTTTTATAAACTTCTAAAAAGATATTGGAAGAAAAAAAGAGGTCATCTCTAAGAATTTCTAATAATTCACTTCTAAAAAATATACTCGTTCGTTGTGCTAAAATTTAGCTTATATACTAAATATTTATGTTGATTTATTATGAGAGAAAAACATTTGTTTGTTTGCTGAAAAGCAGATAAACCTATAGAAGACAAATCTTACATCAGAAATCTTACACTATTTCTAAATTATTCTAACTATGGTTATATATTCTTTCTCTGTTGTACATTTACATCAGGAATAATCTTTTTCTGCTTTTTATTCTTGCCACGTCCTTCCCTCTTTAGAGAAGCTGAGACTTTACGCGCGACTTAGAAGCCTATAACTTTACGCGGAATCGAGTTCCCAAGATCTAAAAAATTAGGAGGGTGGATTAGGAGTTGTGTGTGTTTTTTTTTCGTAAATGAGTTGTTGTTGTTGGAGAGAATTTTTTTTTCTCGTCTACCTAAAACCAAGGATTGGAAATAGATTAAGAGAACTATTGAAGATGTTCTTAGGCTATACGTACACAAACATGGCTCTATGATTTTCAACAGCAATAGTGGGACTATGGCCCTTCCTGTTCGCTTCAGCTCATCATTCATTCATTCATAGTATATAGTTTTTTTTTCTCTTATAGTAAAAAAAATCAGTCGACGACTTATCAGCTGTGTAGTACTACCAATACGGTTTTGTAAACCAACACGGCTAGCTCGGATACTGCGTTCTCGTGATTTCCCATCGCACAATATATAAATTCGTCGTAAGTTTATGTGTATTATTCTATATATTTGAGATATATATATATAATATATATATATATATATATATATTATATATATATATATATATATATATATATATATATATATATATGAGACCGTGGATAGTCGGTGCAATGACAAAGGTCATTGGTTGGGGGCTCCCTGCGACACCTTATTCTGGATTTATTCTAAGATTTTCCGGCGCTACGCATTAAGTAGTAGGCGACGTTCCCCTCGACCGTGAGGCGTCTGTGGTGACTTCATGAATTTCAAAATTTGTCAGCTCAGTCCTTCAAAGGTGCTCATAGGGGTAGGGTTTACGTGCGTGTGTTCGTAAGGGCGAGTATACGTGCGTGTTGAGTGTCTGCGTTGGACTGTGTACTTAAAAAAAATAAGACCGTAGATAATCTTCTATTTTGTTTTTAAAAAATAAAATGGTTTTTTATGATCCACTCGTGTGTGTATATAATATTTGGCCTTGCCTGCTCATGAGTCATGACTAGGGAACAGCACGCGTGCAACAAGGGGCAACCGACAAGTGGCTGCCCTGTCCAACCGGGTATCCGATGGATCCGTGTAACACGACATGACACGAAGACACTTAAGTCGCCGTCGGTCACCAGTGGACATGCCTAGATACTGACCCTGTTAGTTGTGCTCAAATTTAACTTATGTTAAATATTATATTAATTTATTACGAGAGAAAAATAAAATTCATTCGCTAAAAAATAGTGTTAAAAATATAACTATATAAATCATGCTAGATAAGATAACTCACATTTAACTAATTTTATATTAAATAATATTAATATTTATATCTTTAAATAGTTTTATTATAAAAATATATTTTATGATTAATTTAATAATTAATAATACTCATTTTATTTACATATGTTAATACTTTTTTATATAAATTTATTAGTTAAAGTTTAAACTACTTAACTTCTCAAAAAAAATACATTCTTTTGGGATTAGTACTATGGAAGGTAGCCTCCCGAATTTTATAATAATAATAATAATAATAATAATAATAATAATAATAATAATAATAATAATTTACTTTATTAAGCAGTGAGAGAAGATCCATCTCGATCTCTTAAAAAAGAACTAGCTTCTTAGACCATCTTCAATGGGAGTTTCATGATACAGTTTTAAACGTAACACAATTTTAGAAATAGTGCGGAGGAGTTTCATCTCATCCTCATGAAACTCTCTCTAGTGCCATAAAACTCTCATCACCTTTCTCTTCATTAATATAGTGTCACATCAACATATTTAATGTACATGAAAATTGAATGAAACTCCATTGAGACTAACCTTAGGGGCTGTTTGGGACTGCTCTGCTCCACGTTTTTTAGCCAAACGGTTTCAGCTCCACGCACATAGCTCTAGAAAAAAAAAGTGAAGTTGTGAGAGCACCTAAAGAGGTACTCCACAAACTCCAATTTTTTTAGAGCTGCTCTACAGTGAAGTTGTCAATTTTTTTAGTTGTAGGTAGATTCAATTCATGGGACCATTATATTAACTAGAAGATATATACCCCACGGAGTTGTTGCGAACATCATGACAATTGGAATGAAATTAAGTGATCGAAAATGATTTGGATTGTTAGCTGAGAACGAATGAATGACGTGGATGGCTTCCATGTGGACCGTTGAGATTAGATATAGATTTGTAGTGGAGATTAGATGTAGATTCTGGATAATCGTACCCAAAAGCAGCAATTGTTCGTGCAGATCATATGCATACATGTCCATCGCTTTAGTGAGTTTTAGCGACTCCAATGCAGCCGCTGATTTAGGGCTGTGTGTATGTTGCTTAATTATTGTTAGGTGATACCACGAGGTCTACATATACAAATTGAACTTTAAAAATACAGCATTTCTAGTCCTCTAATTAAACTTGTAGAGCGATGCAACATTATTGGCACATTTCTCTATGCAGTGCACCACTTAACAAAGCTCGAAGAGCCAAAAAAGAAAACTTGTTTTCAAAACTTAGTTATAGAGCTAATACCCTTGATGAAACGCAGCTGGTGGTACGTGGTGGTGCCAACTACTACCAAGATAATTAATCTCTCCACTTTAATTTGTGTTCCAGCAGCCTTTATTTTTGTCTGAGTACAAGCTACTTCCTCTATTCCTAATTAAAAGACGTTTAACTTTTTTTTATCTCAAATTTAACCATTTGTCTTGTTAAAAAACACACTCCCTCCATACTCAAAAAGCTTGTCGTTTTAGAAAACGACACGGTCTCCAAAGTATAACTTTGACCACTTATCTTTTGAAAAATATATATTGAAATATAATATATGTATCCTTTTATGAAAGTATTTTTCAAGACAAATCTATTGATATGATTTTTACATTTTCAAACTCAATAATTTAAAAGTTAATCATGATTTATATTCCCAATGTTTGACTAAAATCTTATCCTAAACAACAACCTTTTTTAAGTACGGAGGGAGTACAAACACAGTTAGATGTAACTCATTTTAAAGAACTTTTATTAATAAAACAAACTATTACAAAGAAGTGATATTTTATATAAATTTTAGAATAGGAGTGACGAGACTTAAGAGTAAAAAGAGTCAAATGCTTTGTAATTTGAAATGGAGTGTACAATGCAAGGAGGCAGAGTAAACGTATGTGTATGCCGTATGTGTATGCAAGGAGGCAGAGTAAACCACATTCACTCTCAAATTCTAGCTAAAGTTTGTTGGAAAACATATACTGGTACTTGTGAGGCACGCAGCTGTGCGCGACCCAGTTGCGGACCGTATAAACATACATAAACACAGTAAATGCGTGATGAAACACAGGGCAGATGCCTACGTACGGCTGTCCGGCCTGTGTAAGAACTGCCATCGTCACCGTTTTTTTTTTTAACCAGAGCTAGCAAACCAAGCCAGCTACGGAGTAGTATATAATACGTACAGCACGTGTGGTCGTGTGCTGCGACGTGTCCGTGTGTGACCGTGTGTGTGTGCATACTGTATTTACTATCGATCATCACTTTTAAGTGTTAACCCCCATACCATACATAATGCATACGCATATAGTCGTCTCGTCAGTCGTCACACATGCATGCATCCTACAGTACTACAACTACAATACACAGTGATCGATCGAGACAGACAGCAGCACCTCTTTTCAAAAGGTATAAAAAAAGTGACAGCACCGGCCTGCATTCTGGCGTGCGTGGTTCCTAGCTTCTCCTAGCTACACCTCCGGCCTCTCCGCCGCCGGCGGCAGCGAGCGGCCAGCCGCCAGCTGCTGCAGAGAGATGGGGCCGCAGATGCTGATGCTGCTGCCGGAGTCCGACTCCGACGACGAGGAGGTCCAGGACCAGTTGGCGATGAGGGCGTCGGCGGCCTCGGTGGGGCTGTAGAGGTCCCACCACACGTGGCGCTCCGGCGTGCCGCACGCCATCTCCTTGCTCACGCACCCCACCGTCGCCCGAAACGGGCCCACCCCGCAGCACGCCTCCCGAGTCTCCTCCATTCCTATGTACAATGTCAAAGCACATATCAGCATACAGTATACTACGTACTGTACGTGTATATAGAGAAGAGCACACACACCGGCATCACATCATGCATATATGCATCGTCACAAAGGTAATTGCTGTATGTACGTACCTAATAGGCTATTGACTTCAGTTTGCCAATAATCATCATTCGACTTCAGTAGTGTACTATGTCATTGTCAAGGGACGGAGGTGTCTCAACTATTATTATTGCTCTGGTAATAACGCGCATGCAATTTTGACATTATTTGGTTGTTACAGATCCTTTCGTTCCAAGTTATACAAAACGCTTTAGCTTTTTTTTTTACGTTAATTTCACTATATATCTAGATGTAATGTTTATCTAGATATATAACAAAACATATGTATAAAAAAACGTTATAACAAACTAGATGTAAAAAAAAACGTTATATGATTCGGAACGGAGGGAGAGTTATATATGAGTTTGTACTAGCTAGTTGGTGGGTGTAAGCTTTTTGCCCAAATATTCAGTCACCTAAAACATAGCAACTCTCGTACATATATAAACGATTACATTACACACATATATAGTACATATATTAGCATATGTTAATCCATGGATCTCAGATTCAAAGAATCATATATATGGACGTACATCCGTTGCTTTCCTGATTGAAGGCAGTTAGCTGGAGAATACTGTAATGAGCAAATGGACAGCCAGCGTTAAGCACGTCGTTTTATCACGTCGTTTTCAGAGCAACGAAAAGCAATGGGGGAATCAATTGCACTCCTTTCATTATATTATATATATATATACGCGTCCATCGCCAGCAATCACACCGGCCGTGAGTGCCTATTTATATAATACCTCCGTCCCAAAAAAAACATACAATTCTCGTTTTTTGAGCTGTAGTATACATATAACTGTAGTATACATACAATTCACGTGGTCCTAAAAAAATATAACTATAGTATACATATCAGTTAAAGTGCTTCACGTTTAACTAGATTTATAATAAATAATATTCATATATATATATATATAGCTCTAAATTAGTTTATTAAAAAATACATTTCATAATTAATTCAATAATATTTTTTGATATAAAAAATATTTATATTTTTAACCTATAATTGATTAATATTGGTATACTAAATCATGATATTATTTCACAATATATTCTTTTCTTTTGGGACTCAGAGTATCTCACACGGAACAAACGCAAAAAACACTGCAGGTAGTTTCCCTGATTGATCAGCGAGAGGCCATGCATCCATCTCGTGCTTTGCTACCTGCTACGTCACGTCGCTTCCTTTTCAGTGACACCAGGAGCACAGCCACAGTGCAGACAAAGGTCGTGCAATGATGCAAGTGGGTAAACGAGCATCTACATGCCTCGTGTTATATGACCAGTATAAAGTAGTTATATATTATTAATGAAAAAAGTAATTTTATTCTTTTTTTTGTTTAAAATTACGTGAAATGACATTGTGGTTCATCTGAACAAGTTTTTTTTTACCGACACAATGACCCAAAGTAGGTAATTAGATTGAACTACTTTTAACTTGTTTCAACTTATTTTAGTTTATTCTTTCTCACATAACACTATTCAGTCAGCTGGAATCAACCAACTTTTATACCAATCGAACAATATTAACAGAGAAGAAGCAAATACAACAAAAACTTATAAGAAAAAAATAACCACCCTCACAAAAGGAGCGGCAACATGACAACCACTATGAAACCATGGTGCCAACAAAACCACTAAGCATTGATAGGCAAACACCTAGGGCCATCTCAAGGCTAGCGCTGAAGTTGTTCGCTTCTCATGGATGAAAAATTAATAATAGATTCTGCCATGCACAATTTTTGTGTTCTTTATTTTCCTAGCTCATCAGCAACATCGTTGAAACTATATAATAATATAAACGTTGTGTGCGATAACGTAGAAACGAGAAGTCTCTTCTATTTTCTAAAAAAAAGGCCCATTGGACAAAGAAGCAACAAGCGCCGTGTAATTGAATTTTTAAGAGTCGGTTTGGCACGTCTCTGGCTTAACAACAGCTTATGTGAAGGAAACAAGGCCATACCAAACACTTAGGAGGAGTCATTTTCGGTTGAAAAGAAAAAAAAAAGGTTAGAGCCATTCTCAAGATTGGAGAAGGAGCACTTGACTCTTGAGGAGTCAAGTCGAACAAGCAAAGTACTTGGGGGAGGTTGTGACGACTCTCCACGGCAAAAGCCTCAAACAAGAGAAAACGAGCATAATTGTGGTGAATTACTCCTAGTGGCGTGGATGATTTGTTTTTTGAAAGTCACCAAGACCCATCATTCTCACGTCGTGTCTATTTTCGATGACGAACCAAACCACGCAGTCCTTGGACAAGGCGTGGTGGCGAACAAGCTCGATGCCTCTCGTTTTCTCCGTGAAGCATGGGATTCGTATTGCTCTGTATGTCCATATATACACGATAGCAACACCATTTTCTTGACAAATTGGTCGTGGTGAGTGGTGACCACAAGAGGAAAAGAGCCTTTTTTTTTGTGTGATAAAGACATAAAGTCCTAGAAGTGGCAACAGAGTTTTGAGCACGTTTTGTAGCAGTAGCAGGAAATCTCATATCGTATTATTCAACCTCAGGAGCAGTCAGGTTGGGTTGTGGGCTTACACCCTGCTTAGGATGGTAATGGGCCGAGGCCCACCTGATGTTTCACAGCTTAGCCCTTATCTATTTTTGTTATCAGGTTTAATTTTCAGTGTTCATCAGGCTAGTTGTTGGACAGTTTGGTACTTGTTAGTTGTAACTACCTTTTTTTTGTAATATATATGTTCAATGATTTAATTATTTGAAGGGAAAAAAAACAAATACCACTTTTTGAAGATAGCTCTAGGCCTCTAGTAAGTGTAATGATTTATTTTTAAGTTCTCAAGTTTGAACTCTGAAGACAAACTTTCCATATGCATGCACGCTAGATGGGTTCAGGCATTCAGAAATGTTAACTAATAGATTTCATACTCGACTATATAACTTGATTAAACATGATACTCTAGAGAAGAAACTGCGTACTCCCTCCACCCTAAATTTAAGTCATTCCAAGAATCTTGGAGAGTCAAAGTTTATAAAATTTGACCAAATTTATATAATATGATAATAACATATTTGATACCAACTAAGTATCATTAGATTCTTTAGTAGTTATATTTTCATACTATACCTATTTGATGTCATACATCTTCATGTTTCTCTCTATATAATCTTTGGTCAAACTTAAAATGTTTTGACTCTCCAAGATTCTTGGAATGACTTACAATTTGGAATGGAGGGAGTAAGACTTTTCAGATAGGATGCCATTCTTCTATGGCTGTAACTGTTTAAATCGTCTTTTGGCTTTCAGTGAAAAGACTAGGATTCTGCCCTAAAATTCTAAAATGAAACTGC